>PVJO010005484.1:0-98018 GCA_004026905.1 Hystrix cristata
TCTGTTCCTTACACGTGTAAAAATCTCCTTCTTCTTTCTGTACTGACCCTAAGTATTGTCTTCTCTGCTTTGAGATGCTTAGTTTTCTTGTCACATGGCTAGATTCGCTAGATTCTTCCCCAGTAAGCCTCCATTGCATTAGTCAAAACTCTGACACAGAGCTCATTCTGTTTCATTCTCTGTAATTCTCTCCCCACTTGTAGACTGATTTCTCCTTTGACAGATACCTTATCATCATCATTTATTGTTTACTGAAACCTGTATCTACAAGGAAAAATATAATGCCTGGTGCATATCAAGTACTGAATAAATATTAAATATTAAATATAAATATTTGGTTGTTAAGAAGTAGGAATAAAATTAATCCAGCTGCTTTGAATTTTGTCCATTTTTAACTGACTAAAATAAATAGTGGCAAGAAAGTTGCTGCAAAATAAAAAGAAAGGAAGTTACTGTGAAAATTCTGAAAAAAAATTCATATCAGAGTAATATGATTTTTCCATAAAATTATCTATGATTTTTCCATAAAATCACTTTAGAGGAAAATTTAGTATTTTGAGAGATATTGGATAATCAGTATTTTTTCATTTTCTGTAAAGTCTGATTTATTTATTCATATTTATTCATTCACTATTCGTGAACAACAAATGCTGTACCAGTAGTGTTCTTGATTCTACCCAATAGAAATATATTCTAAAGAAGGTAATTTATGAGAAGTATATCAGAGGGTCAGAGAATTGACCTGAGGTTGAAAGAGTACACCCGGAAGAGGATGGTAGTCAAAGAGCAGCACAGAATAGGCAGAAGAAACCAGAGGATCAGTCTGGAGTATAAAAAGCTATGGAGATGACTCCGTTTGTATTTCCAAACACTCTTCTCATTTGTACATTTCTTGCTCAAGCTTTAAAGTTCTCCAGGTAGTCATTGGACCTGGCTTAGGTTTATGAGTCTTTCGCCTGGTGATAGAGGTGAGTCCTCAATGGTTTGTCTTTCCTGTTGAGAGACCAGCACCAATATTACCTCTCATCAAAATGTCACATGAAGAGAGAGAGGTAATTTCATAAAGCAAAGGCAGAGTAGCATTAGGAATGGACACTGATTACAGCCAGGCAGAAAAAATGTAAATATCCTTTTTACATGTGTATTATATACCAAGCTGTCTTCAAGAACTGAGTGGGTGCCAAAGATGGATGAACTGCAAATCCTGCTATCATAGAAACGTACAGTCTCAGAGGAATGAGCTGCTTGAGAATCACACTGCATCACTATACCCTGAAAAGAATTAGGAAAATATCATGTGGAGTTGTATGAGATCCCTGTTTTCAGTCATTTTCCCCATAAAAGTGATATTATTATACATTTCTCTCTAAAATTTAGGCTAAGTGGATAATACAGCATTAAATTATCAAATCTTGAGGATCGATAGGCAGCTTATATGGTTTTTCTTCCCCCCACTCTCTCCAGATTTATAATAGTTATGACAAACTAAAATAAGCGTGCAGTGTTTGTCAGCCCTGACTTCAGTTTACTCATGCATACAACTTTATTTTACTACTTTACCAATACAATTTCAGTGCTATCTACAGACTCAAAACAAAATAGTTTCATGGTGTGTAAGTCAGATATAATTAAAATGGGTATATATTAATGACGTGAAAATAAATTTGAAGAATTGAGAGTAGACTATTTGGTCAGTGGAAATTAACCCAAGAAAAAACCTTTCCCTGACTGCTATGTAAGTAAATTAAATGACTTCAAGGGCAATTTTCATTGAAAATGATTGTGTTAGATGCTCAAGTAAGATAAATAACCAGAATAGTAAGTAAGAGATATTTTTTTAAAATAACATAATTACAAATAAGAATCCAGAACAAAAATACGGAAATGAATCAAGTATCAGCAAGCTTCCAAAATATGTGCCAAAATTTCAAGCCTTATTCTTCTGGTTCTTTGGGATCATGGGGAGGGTGGTTACTATGCCAACTTATTGAAACAATGTTTCCATGACAACTCCAATTGTGCAAAATAAAAGGATGCTATTTTCCCAATTCTCTCCTGAGGTAACTCTCTTAAGCAGTGAAGAGTAGACCCTATCAAGTTTGGCAAAGTGGTGTCTTTTAGTTCATTTCATGCTGCTAAAACAGAATACCACAGACTGGGTTATTTATAATGAAAAAGCACTTGTTAATTCACAGTTCTGGAGGATGGGGAAATCTAAGATTGAGGGGCTGGCATCTGGGAAGGGCCTTGTGGCTGCATCTTCCCGGAGCAAAAGGCCAAAGAGAAGGGAAGAGGAAGCTAAACTCAGTCTTCACGGAGGAACCCATGCTTGCAATTATGAACCCATTCCTGTGATAATAGCACTAATCCACTCACTCCATCTTCATAGCATAATCACTACACCTCAGGCCCCAGTGCAACACCATTGTATTGGGCATTCAGTTTCCAACACACACTTTTAAGGAGACTCATTCAAATTATAACATGGTAATTGACAGGGCTAATTCTTAACTTTGGGGGCTGTGACTTGATCAGTTTGACTCTAAACAAGCTGAAAGGGTATATTTGGTAATGAGTTGTCCAATGTCCTTTTGACTTAAAAGTATTAATGCAACTTCTTCATATACACAATCTATTCTCAGAATTTTTTTTAAAAAGGGGGGTGCTTGCTTTCTGAAATTTTTAATCTATTTATGCATTCAATTATAAGTATGTCAAAGTGCTGGATTTCTTTTTCAGTATTTTAAGGCTGAATTTGAGGTCTATGTCAGGAGTCTCCAAGACCACCCACAAGGCTGATGATTCACTAGAAAGGTCCCCACACTCAGAAAAGCTGTTATACTCAGTTACTGTTTATTAGCATCAAAAGGATACCAATTAAAAATAAGTAAAGGGAACAAAAGGCTTGTAGAACAACCAAACACAAGCTTACAAGGGTCTCTCCCAGAGCAGTTAAACAGATGCACTTAACTCTCCCAGCATCAGTCTGTGACAACTTGTTCTCCGCGTTGCCAACGAGGGAAGCCCACCTAAACTGTGATGGCCAAGGCTTTGTAGTGGGTCATAATACAAGCACAGGGTGTTTGCATGTCTAACCTCAGCGTCTCAGACTCTAGACCCCATGGGAAATCATCAACATGGTTGCTGAAATTATCTGATCAAAGGTGTATCTCTTGACCCAAGGCCTTAAGCACACCAAAATATGCTAATTAAGCAGCATATTAAAGGGGCTCAGAACCCATCTCTCCAAAGCTGACCAAAGGTCAGTCTTGAAGACAAGCTATGTGAAAGACTTGAGTCATCCGGGCCTACTGCCTTAATCCCTTCTTGCTCACCATCTGTCTCTGCTTCATCATAAGAGAGAAACCTTTTAACTGTCTACAACTAAAGTTAATTCTCTGGATTATTTTATAATGTAACCATCCACCCACTTAACACATAAAGAACTTCTTAAAATCAATGAGCCAGGAAGTTCAATAGCAAAAGTGGTTTGCAGATTGCTAATTGTAATATAAAATCTATTTTTTCCTTCTATATAGCAGTAGTTTTAACTCAGTACATGGGAAGACAATTAGGGACTGCATTTTCTGTCCCCTCTTGTAGCTAATTGTGACCATGTGAATAAGTTCTCTTTAATGGAATATGTGTGAAAATTCCACTCCACTGCTTAAAAGGATTTTGTGATTTCTTCATTTCTGTAGGAACAAAGATGGGTCTGTAGCCCAATTTCAACCGCAACATCCAGGCAACATCTTATTTGGTGGCTGAACAGGCAGGGAAATGAACATGGACTCCTGAGTAGCCTTGAGGAATGCAGCTGCCATTTCTCCTTGACCAGAAAGACAGTCAGGTGAGAGAGAAAGAAACGTCTAGTCTCCATACCCACCAGTTGTACATAGTGTTCCTATACTCTTACGTTTCCACATTACTCAACATTATTAGGTCAAATTAAGAATAACTAAGACCCAGAACTTCCGTATCTAATAATATATCCCAAGAAATTCTCACTAATGTCCAGAAGAGGAGCTACGAAAAGATGTAAAGCAAGCATTGTTTGAGGTGACAGGAGTTGGAGGCAATCTAGCTGTCTTCCCTAGAACAAATAATCAAGATGTGGAGGACTTATAGCAGTCCGGGAATGCTCAAATCACGTCATCGATGTTATGAGATCAACCCCTAGAAATCAAAATGGATACCAATCTTGGCATTAGAGCAAGATTTTAGAAACCTCCCACCCACCTTTTTAAAAAAGAAAAGAAAGAAAATGTTAAAAAAAAAATGCTGGGTTGTGGAGAGCTCAAGAGATCTAGAAGAGCATCAGAAGAAACTAAACAGAGACTGTGTAACAATCTCTGTAAAGTTCATTCTATATTTGTACATATGTGACCATACACACACACCCCAACAGAGAAGCAGTCCTACGTGAAGTATTAAGCATTGTTTAGCGTAGGAAACAAGGATGAAAGAACAGAGAAACAGAGTAAAAATATGTTAGAAATCTATTTAAATATATATGCACACAAGCAGCAGTGCACATTTCATAAGAACAGATACCCAAAGTGCAATTTCAGTTTGCACTTGTTGCTTGAGAAGGAGGAAACTGCAAAGGAGAATGAATGGGAGAGAAATGGAACAGATAACCAAGAGATGGCCTTGTGAGATCATTGGTGAAATATGTCCAGCATATTCTGTTGACAACTAAACATTTTCATAGTCCAGCCAAAGGTAGTCAGCCTGTCTTCTCAAAATATTGTGGGTGATAATGGGCTCATGCAGAAGAAACTAACCGGATCAGAAGGAAACTTTTGCCTGAAGAGCTTGTCTCTACAAAGGAAAACACTTTTTACACTCAGTTCATGGGGGGAGATGACTTATCAGGGAATTAGAAAAGGATTTATAGAGAATGATGGGATTTAGGCTGAGCCTTCAATAATAGATAAGATTTCCACTGGCAGAGATTGGAGGGGATGAGATTCCCGATAAAGAAGGGCGCATTTACTAAAGCTCAGGGATGGTGGGAAAGCAAATAATATGAAAAATCTGGTACATAGAACCATGAGGGAGGAAAGTGGGGGATACAGCAATGAGAACAGACTGAGGTCAGAATTTCGAGAGATGTGAATGCTAGGTAACAAAACGCCAAAGAAAATAGGAAGCAATTGGATTTTGTTGTTATTATTGTTATCATTATTAGCATGGAGATTACATATTCAAAACTGTGCTTTAGGAGGATTAATCCTGCGGCTCTGTTTAGAGTGGATTAAACATTCTAAAAAGAAGCCAGCTAAGAGGCAATTATAATAATCTAGATAAGAGACTATGAAAGTATCCTCTTGGGCAGCAGGACTAAACATAAGAGGACATGTACGAAAAAAATTACAGATACAAATCAATAGGCTACATGATTAATTGGAAGTGAACCTTGAAGGTGAAGAAGGAGTTGAAATGACTCTGCTTTAACGTCTCAATGAATGAAAACTGTTGTCTCTCCCAGAAATAAGAAATTAGAGGGAACAGTAACTGTGGTAGTGAAGGAAAAGAAAGAGAAGGCAGGAGAATATTAACTATAGGTAGTAGAAGATACATTCTTCAGGGAAGGAATTTTGAGATATTCAGTACATGAGCATATCTGCAGATCAAGTGAAAGGAAGCAACGAAAGATGAGAATTCAAGATGACAGAAGGCCCTAAAGGAAAAGCAGGGGGAAATCATGACTTTGGAAAGCAATAAAATGCCTTCCAGCCTGGAGAGATGACTATACAAAGAAAAGTGTTCATTAGTTTGTCATAGAAACTGCTCTCATTTCTTAGAATTTTTTTTACCTGCTTACTACCTATAAACAAGGTCACAGCCAAACAATATCATTATTTGTACCTTGTGAACTGTTGGAATTTAGAGATGAACTTTGGAAATACGGAAGTGAGAATACTTTTTAATTTTTGTGTTATTTTTATTTATTTACTTTTTTGTATGTGTGATGCCAGGGATTGGGTCCGGGGCCTCTTTTATGTTAGGCAAGGACTCTAGCCCTGAACTACATCCCCATCTAGGAATACTGCTTTTGATTACTAGTCTACTGCACATTAGATCCATGCAGACCTTAGCACTCCTTTCCCCTTTGTCAAATGGTTTCACCACTCGCGTCTGAGGGAGGCATGGATTCCTTCCAAGTAGCGATTATTCAGTAGCAGAATTTGAATTGAGATAATTTAGTAAACTTTATTGTCATTTAACAGTTATTTACTCAGTAAATGCCCTGAAATATTATCCTGTGAAATAGTATCATCCTCCCTGATAAACAACAGTACCATAATGGATATGCAGACATTTATAAGTGAGAGGTAAAATGAGATTTTCCATTGTAACCCAGAAACGTTTTTCACTTTTAAAACAAATACATTATTTGGCATAGCTGGGGGATATATTTTGAAAGTATAACTAGCACCACATAAAGATTTGCAACTATGATGCTAAGACATGTTAAATCTTTTATTTCTCTCAGGTCCAAAGCTGATTTTATAATAGAAAACATTATTTCCCAAAGTGGTTAGTGATAAAAGGTAATTTACTCAAAAGCTATTTTCAAGGGAATTTGTTGCAAACAAACTCACAAACTGATTATTTCAAGTTATTTTCCATTCCGTTCTTTTGGGCACCTATACTTCGGTGACGTTTGAAAAAACCAAAGCAACATATTTGTTTTTTACTTCGTTCTGTTTCACCTTGATGGTATGTTCTTTAAGAGTCAGTAATAAAGATTTTACAGACTGTATTTAGGCTCCTTTTATGTCGTAAAATAATCTTAACATTCGCTACGCTAAATAATTATTTCTCTCCTTCCACTTGCTCCAATGTTCTGATCCTGAGCCAAACTGAGCATATATTATTTGCCAGGTACTGCCCTGTGGCTTTATAGTTAAGAAACTGTCTCATGGTTTTTTGGGGATAAGAGGTAGAGAGGGGAGGGAATATCAATTTATTTTCATTACTTTTCATATTTAATGGGTATTTCTTCTATCTGTCCTTCCCTTCCAGGCCAAAATTCCATAGTGCCTCCCCCACAGTTCAAACTCATTCTTAATACCTCAGTGGTATTTCTAGATAATCATATTTTTAATTAAATCATATTTAATCATATTTTTTCATCGTTAACTCATCAGTGGCTCTTTTTATCATATAGATTCTGCCTTTTAAAACAACCACTTCCTATAGTCTTCAGTGCTCTTCCATACCTCCATGAGCATTTTTTTTTATTTTATGAAAAAAAAATAAAATTTCATAACCAAAAAATTAGAGAATAACAATAGTTATTACGTTGTGTATCATTATCTTCAAGGTAGTTTCTCAGCAGAAGACTTAAACCTGAGCTTCCTCTGCTCAGGATTTCCCTCGCCCTGTCTGCACCCCTGACCAGCATTACCCACTGACTCCTTCCAGCTATCACGCCTGGCAAAGATCTATTTGCTGCTGAAGATTTATTTAACATGAAGATTTTCCTTTCAGAAAATGCCAGCCCTTTTCCAATCATTACTGCTTCCATTCTGATTACACACGACCGATTTTTACATGGTCTGATTTTCTCTTGGTAATCTATTTTATGGCAGATCTTACTAAAATAAGTACTTTCTCATACTTATTTTTACACCTATTAGGCTATAATCTCTTTGGGATGAGAGATGATATCTAAAGCTGAGGGCCTGACATACGGTGTATGTTCAGTAAATGTTAAATGAATAAATATTTGTTATTAGATCTGGCTTGCTAAGATTAATTTACTTATCTCAAGGAATAACTGTTTAGCTTTAAAAGTAGAATTCTTGACCTTTTTGTCCTATTTTATGGGATCTGGATTAGTGATATACTTATTACATAAAAGGATGTCATCGAAAGAGCAGTGAGTTCCCTGACTTAGAACTGGAGTTCTATAGTCTTATAAAATTGCATTCGAATCCCAGTGCAGCCATTTCCTGGCTATGTAACATAAGTTATGCCCTGTAGTCTGTGTGAGTTCCCCCAAAATTCTTACATTGAAACATTATAATCACCAATGTGATAATATGAAAAGGTAGGACGGAGTTGGGGATTTAGCTCAGTGGTTAGAGTGCTTGCCTAGCAAGTGCAAGGCCCTGAGTTCAACCCCCAGCACCGAAAAAATTAAAAAAAATTAAAAAGGTAAGATGTTTAGGAAATGGTTAAGCCTTAAATGAGGAGCTCTCATGGCTAGGATTAGCTGCCTTATAAAAGAGATTGAAGGGAATATTCTTGACCCTTTTGCCCTCCTGTCATGTGAAGACACACCATACAGGGCACCATCTTGGAAGTGACCTCACAAGATACTAACCCAACGCTTCAAGCTTGGACACCCCTGTCTCCAGAGCTATAAATTACCCAGTTTGTGATATTTTTCACAATAGCAGAGACAGACTAAAGCAATATACTTTTTAAATTCTTAAATAATTTGTTTCCACATCTCTTAAATACTAATTTTAAAAGTCCTATCTTCACAAGGTTGCCATAAGCATTGAAGAAGAGGATGTACATACATAAATGTGGAAAGCAAAATCTTCAATAGAGAAAGTATTAGTCAGTTTTAGCTATAAGTACATATGACCACTACTTTGAAAATGTCTTGGTCCATTTTTTGTTGCTATACTAATACACATGAGATGAGAAAATTTCTAAAGTTTGTTCAGCTGATGGTTCTGGAAGCTGGGAAGTCCAACAGTATAGTGCTAGTATCTGCTCTGAATCTGGGCCCTGCTGTGTATTATAACATGGCGAAGGACATCACATGGCAAGGCAAAGCAAGCTGCTCACTTGAGTCTCTCTCCTTCTAATAAAGCCACTAATGCCATCATGGGGGGACCACCCCCATGACCTCATCTAATTCAAATTACTTCCAAAAGGTCCCACCTCCAAATACTATTAGCCACTCAAGTTTGGAGATAAGTTTTCCAACATGAACTTTTGGGGGATATATTCAAAATGTAGAAAGAGCTATGCAATGGAATCCAATTTGATCTACTTCTAGCCTGTTCTTATGTTTGATTAATCTATTACGAGCACGTAGACTCCTTCCTTTTCTCCAACCTTTGTTGCTTACAAATTGGTATTCTCAGCGTCCAGAATACTTCAATCACAAGTTCTTAAGTAGGAATACACCCACAATCATTGTACTACGGACAAATTCCAAAGCCATTTCGGTAATCTTTCCCAAAGTATAGTAATCCCAGAACTGTAGTCATCATGTCCTAAGACGGTGCCCTCTGGAATGAGGTTATAAGACTAAATGGACTCCTTTCGTCTCTGTCCAGCTATATACCTGATTATAATTTCTTCCACACAGTCCCCCCATATAAAAATATATACTTCTGGAAATTAAATTATTTCCAGTGGGTTTGCATCCTGTTTTATTTCACACATTTTGAAACAACCCTACATTACAGTTGATAAAAGAAATGATTTCAATTATTTTTAATCAAAAGATATTCAAATCAAAAATAGTTTTCAATAAGGATAGCCAAAAGGTGATTAGAGGCTCTCATTTCATTAGGACTTTTTCCATTTCTGTGCAGTAAAACATAATACACTTTAACAACTGTTCATTTTAATAAGGAAGTAAATAAAGTAACAAATATAAGGATAATAACCATGTATTTAAACTGACTACGGTATAAGTTAATGGGCTCGAAATTCTCAAAAGTACTTCATATTCAGTAGCTCTACAAAGCTCTATTAAATCTAGTTTAACGATGACATGTGTACAGTCAACAGAGATTTTTTCATTCAATATTTCAGTATGAAAGTGGAGTATTAATCATTTCTATTTCATTTTCTATGTGTAATTTCTCTCCTTATGACTGTTCATTTATTTTGTGGCAGGAAATAAATATACTTTGGTTTGAAAGACTATCAAAAAGTAGTCAAAATTAGATTCTTTTAGTAGGAACAATTGTATTTTTTCATCCTATTCTAAATTATGTAACTTGGAACTTTTATTACACTATGTAAAAGTATTCTCTGAATACTAAATTATGTAACTTGGAACTTTTATTACACTATGTAAAAGTATTCTCTCAACCTTAGTGAATACAGAAAGCAGCATGGCGATTGGTTCACGAGAGATGTTCAACAAGGGTGTATTAAATTGGACCTAAGTTTTCACATATTTAGTTTCAGATGAAAATAACTAAATTATATATGAATTAACTCTCCTTGCACTGCTTTCCAAAAACACGCCTCAGGCAAATTATTCCACTGGAAAATACTCTTCCATGAGTACAATTTGCCTCATCTTCATACTCCACAAGCAGAATCATTCAAGTGCCTTTCTATCTCCTCAAAAAAAATTTGGAAATGTTCTACTTTAAATCTAATTTTCTCAGAAGCTAGGAGGAACCAGATATGTTTGTCCCCAAGAGAGACAAATCAAAAAATCATGTAAAAAATCATGTAAAAAATTAGTAACAAATCAAAAAATAATGGAGGGAAGGTGAAGTAGATCTTGCAGCAGCCAAACCTTCCAACCCTCCCTATGTTTTAGTATTTCCCTATATTTAAAACCAATTATCTGTATCATCAGACGCCTTATACCTCAGTTATCACCATGTGGCCTAAATTTTGCCAAGGAAATGCACCACTTGGAGATAGATTTGCAATGGAGCCATGTAAGACAGGGCTGTCTGGGGAACTGATCTTCCGGCAAGTGAGGTACAAGGCATCTTGTTCTTGGGAGCACAAGTAACAGAGCATCTGGCATGCAGGCTTGACTGCAATGGTGTCTCCCTTGCTGAAGCCTCCAGGTGGGACTGGCAATCACAGGCACCCAGCTCCCGTGGCTTCTCTGCAGACTTCTAGTCACTCCAAGCTCTGTGAGCTGCTTAATAGGTGCCTTTCCTACTTAAACTGGCCCAATTCAATTCTGTCTCTTCCAGCTGTTAGTAGAAAGAGCAGATCGTAGATGTCAAAACACTGTTTGTCTTGTTCTGGTACTGCCACTTGTTAGCTGCGTGACTTGGAGTAGTCAGTTACCTTCTCTGGGGTATGTTTTCTCTTCCATGAATTAGTAGAAGGAAAAACTTCTAGACATACCAAAGACTTAAACACTTGTAAGAAGTCATTAATGTTCTTGAGAAGAAATGTGAACGTATTTATTCATAGTCTCGATGAGGAAGAACTTCTAAGTACAAGTCATAATCCACAAACAAATATGTATACAATTAGCCCCCAAATTATAGAAAATTTAAAATATTTTATGGCAAATAAATACCTCGAGGAAGTGATAAAATGAATCTAAGTGTGAAATACATATGCAACCAAAAGCTAATTTTTTAATTTCAAAAAGGCTCATTTTATAAGAAGAAAAGATACTGTGAAAAAATAACCACCTCTTTCCACCAATGAAAAGAAATTTTTAAAGGCCAATAAATTCAGGAAACAATACTCAGTCTCCCTCAAACACAAGGCAACTGAAGTCAAACAAGGAGATAATATTTTCTATCTGTAAGACTTGTAAAAGTTTAAAGTTTGATAGTACCAAATACGGATGAAGCTGTGAGCAACAAGATACTTTCTTTCACTATTGATGAAAAACATAAGTTAGCACTGTCTTTGGGGAGGGGATTCTATCACAAATCTGCACGTACTTTGACCTGCCAGTTACATTTCCATAAACTTGCCACAAGGACGATCTTGCAAAAGTCTGTAAAACTACCTAAAAGAATATTCATCATAGTATTTTCTCTAAAAGCAAAAATTTGCAATGACTTAAATGTCCATCAGTATGAACACAGTTAAGAATAATGGTGGATTTATATAATGCTATGCAATGGAACCATTAGAAAGAATGAAGTTGATTTGGAGTAAATACAAGAAATGTCTAAGACAAAATATCAAGAGGGAAAAAAGAGCTTAGTGTATAGGATTGTTGCTCCACTGAGCTTCTTAAAGGGTGGCATATGTGGGCAATGTTTGTTAGTTCGCTTTATCTGGTGCAGGATTACATTTCCTAAAGATTTCAGCAAAGATACCTTGTATCCCACTTGCTCTGCTGTGGGACCTTGGTGTGAGATGAACAGCTTCACACCACTTGCCTTGGATCCAGGCTCCTGCATGACTTCTTGCTGACCAAGAGAAGTCACTGCAATGACTCAATGAAATGACCGTGACTTCTTCTTAATCAGGAAAGATCATTAAGCTCCCATCTGGTCCCTCAGAATTCTTGCTCTCCAGTGCCCCGCCCCATGATTCTCTGCCACTCACCCATGCACACTGACCACCTCAGTCGTCTCAGGCCAACCCTCCCCTGTCCCCTGAACCCAGCCACGAGGCCTTAGAAGTTTAGCGACACTCAGAGGCTCTGTGCAGGGCAGCAGGCAGTACACTCGGCTGAGAGCAGCCTCTGTGCCGTCCCAGGCCAGCTCCAGAGATCAGAGACGACTCCAGAAGATTTTAGACAGTTGCCTGTCCGATGCTCCCAGATGACATGTCAGATGCTATGGAAATAAACTATTCTCACTAAGACTTGTCAGGATTTCTGATACACAGAATTGAGGAACATGATAAAATGCTAATTGTTTTAAAGCACAGAATTTTAGGGTGGTTTCATATATAGTAACAGTTACCTGGAACATATTTCCACTTTGTGTATCCACTTTCTGCTTTGTAAATGTCCCCATTTATTTGGGGTCCATGTTCACTATGGGATAGCTGAATTGACCCCCAACTCCAGGGGCAAAGTACATGCCATAGGTCAGTCCTATTCACATTATTCTCCTAGCTAGAATAGAGACTAGTTCAAAGCAGGGCACACAACCTCAACCACTCTATTACTCAGGGTGAACATTAGAACTTCTGCTTGGAAATGTTTTTAGAAGGTGTTTTCCTCGACCGAACAATTTGGAGATGCTGTTGTTATTTGGTTCTGTAACAGTAAGGAAGGTCACTCCAAAGATTAGTCCAACAGTGAAAGGAAACAGAGTTGAGAACCCCAAGAATTCAGACTTGGGGCCCTGAAGACATCATAAGCTTCTGGATTAAACGCTTGCTTTCCATTGTACTTGTCATATTCCTGCTGTTTCAGTTATACATATTGTCAAATTCCCTTTATTATTTAAACAAGTTTGAGTTGAGCTTTCTGTTCATCGCAACTAGAAGCATCCAAAAACATCCTAAACTTCCTAAGCACAAACTCAAACATTTTCTGGAAGGACTCATGTTAGTGGCTATCACATGCAAAATAATTCAGAACGAGGGAAGCTTTTCTCATTTATATCTTTTTATACTACTTGAACTATCTAATGGGATTCACCAATTTACTTTTGTCATGCTGACAGGAGTCATCAAGATGGAGAAAGGGGCCATTTCTTCGGCTGTAGTCTTCCTATTTTTCTATGTGACAGCCAATTCCTCGGATACAATCCTTAAGTCATTCCTTAAATATAAAACCTATTGCATACTCACTATGGTGAGGAATTGAGCACTTGTCGCCTCTTTTAATTCCTACAAAAATCCAGTGGCTAACTTACACAAAACCCATGTTATAAAATAGAAAAGTGAAGGTGAGCACACTGAATATTTGCCAAATGGCACAAAACTAGAATCAATACAACAAGCATTTAAGTCAAGGTCTGCCCAACACCAAAGTCAGTGCCCACAACTGCACCTCTATTAACAATTCACGTAGTCATCGAGCTTAGATTTGATTATTCTATTTAAAGGTAAGGATTTATATTTCTTTATACTGGATAACAAAAAACCAAATTATTTCTCAGCTAACTTATTTCTCTATTGTTTTCTTTCTGTTCCGCTGATCCGTCTAACCCCCATCTAGATACTAGTTTTTCAAATATTTGGAGACAGTTATCACAGCCAATCACATAGGCCCCTAGCCCTGAACTTTCACTATGTCCACATTCACACGCACACACACACCTGTTCTGAATCATTTCTTCTCTAATGCCTTTAAATCCTGTCATATCAACACTATGAAACATTACTTAAAGACTTTTTTTCATCTCCTCACCCTCAGGATCCCACTGTCTTGTACTTTCTTATCCTCTTGAAGTCCATAAAATGTGTATGATTTTCCCAAAGACATAAAGCTCCCAATTTAGTTGAATAAAGGAGATCTGACTACTACTTACTGGTGGGTCAGTATCAATATTCCTCACCAGTCACCAAAAAAAGAATTTATAGTGATATCTGTGCATATTTATTCATATTTAAATAGATGAGTGGATGGATAGAGAGATAGATAGATAATAGATACATAGAGACAGACCACTTTGATTGCCTACAATATAACATTAGCAGCTTTGGATGAGTCGTCACCTATTGAACACTAACCTGAATGTGTCAAGCCAGAGACAAAAAACTCAGAATAACTACCAGCGCGATACAATAAATAACAATTGAGATTTTTCAGTGTTGTGGCAGACACTTCAGACAAGCTGTATATCTAAATCAATTCGTATTTTCTTAAGAGTTGGAAACGATTCCTGGCTAAGGGACACATGCCCAGTTTACAACTATGAATTTCTTTTCCAGGAAGAACAAAATAACTACTGTAACCAAACTTTGAAGAGTTGTAGAAGAAGAAACAATAAGTATTTCGCAAGAAATTTGGATCATGCTCCTCATCACAACTTTGTGAAAATGAGAAAATTACACAAATCCCAATAAAGAAACAGCAACATAAGTGCCTATTTGGTCTCTGGCTCAGTACCAAAAAAGGAGTTATACATGGTGAAGACTGATTATCATAGAGCATACACCACGGCTCTCGTTTGCCCAAAACATGGAAAATAGAGCCCCACGGCACCCACCCTCTCCCTTGCATCGCTTTCTCCCCAAAACACACCCAATTGCCTCATACTCCTCGATAGATACATGTTATATATGAGAATCTCACCCATTACTATATAACCATCCATATGATCCCTAAATTAAGTCTTCTATTCAACAGTAATGATGGCCAGAATTGTTGCTGTGCTCAATAGATGTGATAGGAGAGAATCAGTCAATGGACAGTCTAGGTAACCACGGTAAACTCTCATCATTCTCTATTTGCTTCTTTCCCTAGCCCTCCTTCCTTCATTGTCTTTGGTCTGGGTCATACAACTCTATCCATAATGTGTTATCTTTCAGACTTCCTTTAAATGTGATTCTATTTGACAATACTGTCTTCCAGCACCCCTCAATCATCCTTGTACTGGTCTTTATTTCCTCACAAAGACCCAGATCATTTCCTTTCCATTTTTTCCTTGATCATATTTGAGACTTCACTGCTTAGAAAAACATTACTTTCTACTCCAATCCTGATGTCTTGGTTATACTAAAAAAAAAAAAAAAAAAAAAAAAAAAAAAAAAAAAAAAAAAAAAAGGCACTTAAAAATAGTTTATTAGCATGTGCCATAAAAGGTCATGTTCCTACTCTAACTGATACTTCAGGGATTTTTCTTTTCTGTTCATTTAAGACATGACTACTTAAACAGAAATATTCTGTGGCTCTAAATACAAAAGCTGTGCTTCTTTTTCTCCTGAAGATTATCCAAAGCATATTTACTCTTTATGCAAGTCCTTGAAAGAATTGTTTAATGAAAACATGTTCCTATAGTTACTGATAACTAATATCTTCCTTACATAAAGCACTATGAGTTTTTGCAAAAATATTTTAGAGTTCAACATAGCTTCATAAAAGCTCAATCTGTGAAACTGATGGGGACACACTGACTAATTTACGTGGTCTTATTCTGACACTACATGTCATTGTTTGCATCAAGGTTCATAAATCTGGCTTCATTTTGGAAAAGATGATTCGTAGAAAGGATTCAAATGACTGAATTAAAATAAGTTTGCATATAACATAATACAAATTATTTTGCTACATACATTTCCTTTTGCTAGTAATAAACTACTACATGTGGATTTCCATATTTTGACCTAATAAATTCCAGCAACTTATTATTGTCTAAATTAAGATAAGGCCACTGTAAAACAGCAATTAAAGTTATACTATTAAACCATCGTGTATATCTGAGACCCCGTGGTATGTCTTGCATTTAAATTCAAAAGAGTACTTTAGCCAAGCCTTAATCCTAAAGTCAGAAATTTGTCATTTCAGCAAAGCTTCAGGTAACATGCCCAATCAATAAGTAAAACACAACCAACTAATACATACAGAGTGTGAACTCTAAGAATGACACTGACCTGGAATATCAAATAATTATCTAAATAGGCTATTCAGACCGAACTAATTTCTGATGCACAAACAGTCATTATTTCATACTTAGGCTATGATTTATCTCTCTTCTGTGTGACCTCATTTATTATTTATTAATCCTAAAATTCTTTCAATATTTGAAAATAGATGGCCCCTGAGTTATGATGGTTCAGCCTACAATTTCTTGATTACCCTGAATATGCAAAAGTCAGACACATTCAGTAGGAATTCTACCTCGGATTTTGGATATTGGTCTTCTCCCAGGCTATCGATATGCCCTGCCATACTCTCTCATGATGCTGGGAAAACTGTGGCTCACAATCCGCCACCTGAACACAAGAGGAAACTATCGACACTCTGCCCTCAACCACAGCGTAGGCTGTGATGTTTGGGTGGTTATGTGTGTGAAGTGCATTCATAACTTCTGATACATTCATTTAATGGTGGATTTATCAGGACATAACTCCATTGTAAGTCTAGGGGCATCAGTACTGTTCAGAAATGAAGAGCGTGAATTAGACTGAGTTTTCCAATTTGAAGAACATATAATTGGTGTCAAGTATAGATGATTCTGTGCTGAATTGACAGAGAAAAAAATCTTTTTTAATTTTAGCTCCACTAAAATAAAGGCACAGGATGAAAGAGAGAGGAATTTCAGTGTGGACGTAAACATATGTGACAATACTGGCCAGATGTGTGAGTGTTACCCTGCTTTCTTGAGCAGATGCGATACATAATTCACTGTTCTATTCCAGTAAGTAGGCAACATCATAATGAAATAAGCAGACGCATTTGGCAACAAGAGCTCATAATTTTTATGAATTATACTTTTTGAAGATAAAACATTTCAAAGGATTTTGCCATAGTATATCATTGTACCTGGTATAAATTTATTATGTCTTTTTTTTTCAAAATTGACTAAATCAAATCAAGTTTCAATGAGATGAAATGAACTGATGAAAAGCTGTTTCTGAATCTTTGAAGTGGTTTGGGCTTTTTTTGATGAAGGCAAATCTGTCTTGTAGCGTGTTAATGTAAATTTTGGTAGTGAATGTCACATCTCCATCTGCTGCAACAATCTGTTAAAACACGTAATTCTTTTCTAGGCAAAAAGTTCATAATCTTTTGCAATATTGTTATTGGTACCTTTATTACCACCAATAAACTATGTCCTGGCAAAATTTATTCTTCACCAATTGTCTAAGTCCCTGTCCTGGCAGAATTTCTTGGTGACATCCCCAAAAGCTTGCAAACGTGTCTTCTCTGTTCTAGGAAGGGATTTTATCAGCTCTTGATAGCATCCTCTGTCCTGTGTGCATCCAGCTCTATAAGGTAGCAGGAACTGCATTCAGAAATCACCAGGAGAGCAAGAAGTTATTCACTTTAGAAAAGAGAAAAAGAGCGGAAATGGAGCGTTCAGTCAGAGCAAGGGCAAACTTACAGCATCCTTAGGGTTCGCTTCCCTGCGGTAGCAGCATCGGTTTGAAGGAAAGGACCCATCTGCTTTGCACAAAGGACACTCACACAAGTTGCCTAACACTCAAAGCCCTGACTCAGTATCTACAGCAACGAGAGAATGAAATAAGTTTCTTGAAAGTAATTCATAAATCACTATTGAGACATTAGTGTTTTAAGGTGAGACAACCACAATTATCTCATTCTCATAAACATTAGAGAACACAATCTGCATATTACTTTCACACTAGTACTGTTTAATCGATTTGTATTTTTAAAACCCTAATTTAAATTTGACAAAGTAAACAAAATATAGTAACTAGAATCTTCAGTATTAAACTAAAGATACTTTCAAAATTATTTAGTTCAACTGCCTTAAAGAACTTTAAAAAATTATCATAGCCAGATATGGTGACACATGCCTGTAATCCCAGAAATCTGGGAGGCCGAGGCAGGAAGATCACAAATTCAAGCCCAGACTGAGCAACTCAGAGAGCCTTGCCTCCAAAAGTGTGGGGGGGGGGATCATTGTGAAGGTCCTGAGTTCAATGCCCAGTGCAGTATTAATAATAATAATAATAATAGATATTTGGGAGAATTAAATGATCTGATACTGACCTTAGTGCACACTAATGTAATTTTATTCAAGTTTTTTGGGGTGCTGTGATACCATTTGTATCAGTAATTATTTAAAACTTGGCTAAAAATGGCTTAAGAGCAAACGAAGGTCAGAATGTTTTGCTTTCAACAAAAGAACATTTCACTCTACACACACAGTGTATGTATTTACTAAGACATGTGTTAGGAGCTTTTCAGAAAAGGAGTGAAGTGGGTGACATTGAAGTCTCTGTCCTCAAGGATGTATCACCCCTCTCTTGTAGACCCAATTAGCCTTTAATTCACTTTTAAGTCATTATGCTTATGAAACTTTTTCAGAACAGACTCTCCATATCAGTGCTGTTTCTCTCCCCTGGGTAGAGACCACATGCACCACTTATCATTGGCAGTGTGTGGCAATCATGGGTTTATCCTCAGCTCTCCCCACTTCCGGGAAGTACATAAAAAAGAGGGAGATTACCTCCTCTAGCCTGGAGTTTACTCATCCTGCCATCCACTTTCTTGGTCCCCGTCCACATAAATAGAGTCATCAATATGGAGAACTCAAAAAAAAAAAAGTGCAAAAAAAAAAAAAGTGAATACTTTAAAGTAATAATGGAAAAAATGATTTGAGCCACTGCCTTCTACAAAGCACCAAAGTGTAGTAATGAAACTGGTCAAAGATGCTCCTCTGTGGGAAAAGTTTTGATTAATGACAACACCAACTTCCAAGTTTCTAGTGCCCGCCAGCATTTGGAGGAGCAGTGCTGTGAGCAGGACACACCTTAAGTGAAAACGGAGTCAAGAAACACGATAATTGCAAAGTTAGAGTGAAAGATGAAGGATTTGTTCTACTTACGGTAATTAAATACGGAGACGTGTTTCTCCACGGTGACTTAATGAGCCAACACTGACACTAACACCCAACGCTAACACTAACACATCTGTTCGTTCTTGGCTACAGGCAACAAAACCTTTAGCTTAGTTCTCTAATTAGGTTTATTCCATGCTGATTGTTATAGATCAAAAATATGCTAAAGAGCATTGGAATCTATTTTATTCTCCCATTTCTATTGATACACGTCTTAGTTACTTCCCCGTTTCTGGGACAAAATACCTGACACCGAAACTTACAGGGGGAGGTTTACTTGACTGGTGGTTTCACTTCGCGGTCAGCTGATTCGAAGGCAGGAACAGAATGTCAGAGGGGCACAGCAAAGGAAAAGGCCCTCAACCTGTAGCATGCAGGAAGCAGTGAGAGAAGGGAGAAGAAGCTGGGAAGACAGACTCTTCCGGGTCATCCCAATGATCTACCCCCTCAACGTATCAGTGAGTATGGCACCCCCACGGTCCAATCACCTTCCACACACATGAGAATCTGGGGGACCTTATAGATCTAAACCATAACAATACAAATTTTAAAGATACTATAATATCAGGCCTTGAAAATATGCATCTGAGGAATGTGCTTACTATTCATTTTGTGGACATTTTAAAGGCTATTTGCCCACAAATGTGCCATGTACTCTAAGAACAAGAGTTAACATGAAACATAAATATTGAAGATTCAAAAGAATATATTTTACAAGAAAAATGACAATCATTACACATAAGCCACTGCAGGCTGTTGCAAAGACATATATATGGCTTTATATACATTATAAAAGCAAGGTTTACTCAGAGAACATGATAGATCTGCCCAGCTGCTGAGAAGTGGTATGTCAATGAGCATTAGGAGATACTCTGAGAGATTTGCTGCAGGACAAAGCGTGGAAGTGCACATTCAGGAGGAGAAAATACAAAGGTTTCCGGCAAGGCATTATAAATCTTCTCCTAGAGTTCTGATGTTCTCAGAAACATCACCCATAAACTTTACCCATAAAAAGCATTTTGAGTTCTGTGCCCCCAAACCCACGAAACTTCAATAATAAAACCTCAACCTATTGGTAGAGAGCAAAAGAAAACATGTTGTTTGAGCTCAGAGAAGATGACTTTCTCCTAGCCATTTTGCGTTGTATATTTTTATGTAAACTCTTTCGTGAGGAAAAAAAATGAGTTTTGGTCATTCGAATCTGATATTTAAACTTTTTTAAAAAATGTTCTTCATGACCTTCACTTGAACACAAAGTTTACTTTTTTAAATTCACTGACAAAAGGCTCAAAAAAATCAAAATTAAAACAGTAAAATCAAAATCTCAAATAAGAGAGTTTTAATCAACTCTGACTGAAAGCAAAGTGAATAGTGATGAATAGATAGATAGATAAATACAGATCAACAGATAGACAGACAGACAGAGATAGATACAGAGATGGAAATATATAGATAGATAAAGATCTATGGTGCTTTCCTCCATGTCCAGGATGTCCCTGAGAGATAATTTTAGTTGAGGTCAGAGAAAGTCTGAAAGCTGAGGCCTGGCCACAGAAAGCCTGGCTTTTTGGTTTCTTAAAATGTCAGTTTGGGCCATTAACAGCACAGGACCAATACTCACTGCTTAAGTACATGTGGAAGGAAAAAGAAAAACTTCAACATACCAAGAGCCTCACTTATTTTAAACAGGCCACATAAACAAGATTAAAACACCACCTTAGGGTTTGTGTTGTTTATAAACTAACATTTCTTAGTTGACGATACGCTCACCATACGTAACTCAGACAAAATAGTTTTGAATCACATGTATACAATTTTATAGAATCAAGATGATTCAAGGCAATCTGAAGAGACTGTACTTCTTTGAAATAATACTTTTTCATTGCAATTGTACAAAAGTGACCCGTATTATTCTGGATGGCCTTTGGGAACAGTTGTTAGCAAAGTGGACTATGTGTGTAATAAAAATGTTCTGAAGTGTTTCCTATGATATTTTTCTATTTCAAAGTTCTCAATATCTCTAATGAACAGAAGCCTTTCTAGTCAATATAACCTAAAATTTCATTAGCTAGATGGATGGATGGATGGGCAGATACACAAACAGACAGACAGACACAAAAATTCTGTTGCTTGATTAGGATATGGATACTAAAAGATAATAGTTTACTTAGGTAAGTGAGAGAGAACAGACAGGTATACCACACTCAGGAATTTAATTTTCTTAAATGTTTAAGTACACCAGTAAACATGTGGCAAAATATTAACATTCAGCTTGTTTTAATATGGAAGCCTAATTATCTTAGTATTACTTCTTCTATACTCAGTATTAGAATAATAAGTATAGTTATGTACCCATAAGCTCCTGATAGAGCTGGAAGACTTTGTCATTTTTGACCTCTGCTTTTCATTTGCTAGTAATTCTAACTATACATGTCTTCAGCTTCTGCTGGGGGAAAAATAAAAACTCAGAATCTTTGGATTGACAAGAAATAAGGAGAATAGATTCGTTAACAGGAAGTAGGGAATATAATCTGAATAGTAAAGAAGCAAACATCAAGATTCACCAAAGGGATCTCTGTAAATCACAGAACTCATTCCAGAAAAATCCTTAAAAAAAAATGGTCAATACTAGGGAATATTCTAATTGCTGAACCAAGAAACAAAAACAGTCACCCTATTTCCACTGCTCAGTCCATAGCTAAAGCCTGCATAAAATTCAGTCACTCAAAGCCCCCAGTACCTGCACCCTCAGGATCTAGACGGGTGATCCAACCACCAGTGTCAGTGTCAGAGTGTCAGAGAGTACTTCGCCCCATCTGCAGGCAGCACCTCACTTATTGGCTGCCTGCGATAAACCTCACTTGGTTCTAACTTAATCATACCATATGGCCAGCTCCTGAAATGCTTGGAAACACTGTTAAACCTGAAGGTGTAATCGTTCTGGAAATTCAAACAAGTCTTCACACAGGTACCAGAAGGAACTCAAAAACTGTAAGCTCTTCTAGGGCGGAATATGGTTGGTATTGCTATCTTTCTGTGTATTTGAGTGCAAATTGAACAGAATATTCTTTAAACTCTCTTTAATACATCACATGATACTTCAGGACCTTTCTGTGTCAGAGACTAATCAACAATGCTATGAATATGTGCTGAACGCTTAGTTTCACCATAGCACACAGAAATGCTTCATACCACCAAGTCTTGCCCTTGAAAGATGAGAGAACACTTGAGAACATTAAATACTTAGCACTAGTCAGTTTACTAAGAGTTACAGGATGAACCCAAAACAGAGCTGTCAAAGTTAGAGTGCTCTGTGGATGAGAGTGCTCCAGGCAGGCTTGAGAAAATGATGGGGTTTGAATTGGGTTTTGAAAAATAGACTGTATCTGAGCAGGTAGGAAGAAAGTAAAGGTTGTTACAAGTTAGGGAAATGGATTGAATAAAGGTGTCTTCTCATGAATCTGGATTGCTTGCAGTGGAAAATATCTAAAAAAAGACTTCAAGCTGTAAGTCAAGTTGTCTATTAGGTGACTTCAAATGACTCATGAACTAACAATAGCCAACTAACGGATAGAAGTCCCACAAATACCATACTCTTGCCAAGTACTATGCTTACCACTGGAGATACAACTGCGAGTAAAAATAGCCATGTTTCCACTATTGGCATATTAAGCGCAACAGATTCAAATCAAAGATACCCACAGATTCATATGAGACTAAGAAAAATTAATAACCTGTCACATCACCATCAATCAGAACAGAAAGCATATTAACTCTGGACTAGGTGACCCAAAGCTCATGTTCACTACTCCATAACGTCTCAGGCAGCAGTGGAAAAGTGACTGCACTTAATGTGACAGAGGAGGAAAATGTTTGTCCCAAGCTTTTAAGGAATAGGGACACCAATTTTAATCCAACAAATTTCCATAACAATTATTAATGTCCCAAATTGCACTGGCCTGCTTTCCAGATGGAAATTTAAGGAGAGACTGAATTATTTCCTTCCTAAATATTGTAAGAATTGTAGCACGAGGTGGCCTCCAAAGTTCTTTCAAATTTCTACCAGTCAAGCCATGATTTTCTTCTGTAGGTAATGTGATTACCAAGCTAACAATAACATGGATGTTTCCTACAAAAGGAATGTTCAATAAAATCATTTCAAAACTTCCCATTGTTTGCTTGGATGTTTACCTCGCCCTTGCTTTTCCATTGATCCTTTTATTTCTAAAATGTTCCTACCAATCCTTACCTGAAAGTTTTTTTGTTGATTTGTACAACCTTCACATTATCAAATCAAGAGGAAATTTGAAACATTTGGCTTTTTTAAGCATCTTTAAATGCTCAACATATTCTATATCAAATTAGTATTCAACATCATTTCTTCAAAACCTTAAATTAAGACTTGATTTTAATTACCTCTCAATTACATCTTTCACCACTCCTGTGAGTTAGCTTTTTTAAAGGAAATGAAGTTGCTAGGAAGAATTAGATTTTAAAATGCAATATGACAACTTTAGATTTAACTTCTGTCGCAATTATAAAATAGTTCTCCCAAACAAGCCGCTTTCATGTAATTTATTTTTGGATTACTTATTTCTCACTTGTCACCTCAAATTTCCACATGTATCAATGCCTTTACAAAAACAATATATGCGAAGCGATAAGAAAACATTTCCTGTCAGATCTAAGCACTAGGTTGAGCTACACTAATACTGAAGTACAGGGACTCTGTTTCTAATGTATAGTTACAAAGACTTCAAAATAGTTTGCAAAGTTTCAAATATTTTCATCATCTAGAATTTGCCAGATTAATGATTTGGTCATCACCTTCTTACCTGGTTTCATGTGTTTGCTCAAGGTATGGAGGTTCCTATTAGTATTTAAACTCATTCATCGTAAACCAAACATAGAATACTGAAAATGATAGAGGTGGTGGTGATGGTGGCAACAGCTACATTTATGAAATGTCTACTATGTTGCAGACATAGTTATAAACTCTCTACATACATTATTTAATTTAATCCTAACAACTCTTTAGAAAAGGTTCTATTTTTTGTCATACAGTTGAGAAAACAGTGTATATAACCTTGCTCCCAGATTCTAATCCTGGAAGCAGGGCCTCAAAATCTGCATGATTAACGACCACACTATGTTAATATCAACAATTTCTGCTTCTGCCTTAGAAATACACAGAGGTTCCCTTACGCCACCTCTCCAACATCGAAGGAAGAAGTTTAAAATACAATGGTATACACAGAGTGATGGATTCACATCTGCAGATGACTAATCATAACACCATATTTGCAAAATATACTTTTATATACTATGAGATTTTGATGACCAAGGTCTACAATGAACACGAGACTTCTGATTTGAAAACAGCACTGGCCCCTTCTCTTCTCAATTACCAAAATAAGAGGAAAAACCTGAAAGGTGCCCCTGATGTCTGAAAGTAGGAAATAACTAGGGACTAACAAAAACAGAGCACAGCGGATGGCTGTGGGAGCATTTCCAAAATGGCTTGTCACTAAAGAGAAGCCAGAAGCAGAGACAAGCAAGGAGTCACACTTACAGCCAGGCTGTGTTTCAGGACACGGTCTGTTGGCGAGACAGGTTGAAGGAAAGAGACTGAATCATGAGTAGCCCTGGAGCTGCCAATCTTAGATGACTGGGAAGGAAAGAAACCTATAAAATGCCACACTTACGTGCCCACAATGGTAAAACAAGCCTTCCCCAGCCCTAAAGATTACATTGTCTCCTTCCTCGTAGGAACCCCTGGAAAATATGCAGTCTAGGAAGATCTCCCCTCTGTAAGGAGTAATCATATGCAAGGACTTTGTCCAAGATCTTTACAAACATACCAAAAGAAAATAAAAGGAGCAATAAGAAAAAATTTACAGAAAAATATCGATAGGGAAAAATTACAAGTGTGACCATAAATATCACCATGAATTTTGTAAATATGGTAAATAAATATGTAGATCCAAAAAATAAAATCTCAAAAGAGAGATATGAACTCTGGGGAGAAATAAAGAGAAAACTGAAAAAGATAGCCGGGGATGGTGGTGCACGCCTGTAATCCCAGCGCTGAGAGATAAAGGGAGGAGGGTCGCCACAAGTTCAAGGCCAGCCTATAGACTACATAGTGAGTTCAAGGCCAACCTGAACTATAAAGTGAGGCCTTGTCTTAAAAAAAAGAAAAGAAGAAGAAGAAGAAAATTAAAAGGTAAAACACACCAGAAATTAGAAAAGGGAGTAAGGGGGCACAATGCCATCATAAAACTGCAGACCATGTGGAAAATAAAGAAAAAGTATAAATATGCCACAAACACAGTAAAGGACACAGATGACGAGATTGAGAAAGGCAGCAAAATAAGATAAAAATTATCAAACTAAAGCGATTAGAGGGAAAGCCATATACATACATGGAGGAGAAATCAGATTCCAGGGGAAATAAATCTGATAGTGATGAAAAAGAAATCCAGTAGAGAAAAGTAAATGATTTGACTTAACAAAATTTTCTAGAAATTTAAAAAGACTTAAATCTATGGATTCATAGAAAATGAGCATGTCTGTGAGGAAAAATAGAATAAAACACCCAATACAAAGGCCTTTCTGAGTTAAACTCCATGTTTTCATATCTTCTTAGCTGGGAACAGAAGGAAACACCATTTAAAACTGATAATCTCAATAGTATACTTGAAGTATGAAAATAACTAAAGCAATAAATGTAACAACTAACAAAAGTAATAGTAATACTGTAAGCTAAAGTTGATGTGGAAGGAAAAGATAAAGTTATAAATATAATAGTTTCATCATTAATGACCCCCAGTTCCATCCATGCTGTTGCAAATGACAGGATTTCTTTTTTCTTATGGTTATTGTCACTATTTATTCATCAGTGGATGGACACAGGTTGCTTCCATTTTTTGGCTGTTTTGAATAGTGCTGTGAAAATGTGGGAGTTCTTCCTGGGCGTGGTGGCCCACGCCTGTAATCCCAGCACTCAGGAAGCAGAGGAAGGAGGATCACCACAAGTTCAGGGCCAGCCTGGGCTATGTAGTGAGACCCTGTCTCAAGAGACTAAGAGTGAGAGAGAGAGAGAGGAAAGCAGTTCAGATATCTCTTTGACATTCTTATTTCATTTTCTTGGATATATATCCAGAAGTGTGCTGCTAGATAACATGGCAATATTATTTTCAATATTTTAGGAACCTCCGTGTTGTTTTCCATGATGGCTAATTTTCATTCCAACCAACAATGTGCAGATATTCTCTTTTCTTCACACCCTCACCAGGACTTTAGTCATTTTGATAGTAGGCATTCTTACTGAGATAAGATACCTCATCATTTTGGTTTTCATTTGCATTTGTCTGTTGATGAGTGATATTGAGATGTTTGTCATATACCATTAGCCATTCGTGTGTTTTCTTTGGAGAAATTTCTGGATCTGTTGCCCCCCTTTCGGCTATTTTGTCTTTGGAGCTCCTTGTATACTCCAAACATTAACTCCTTGTCAAATTATAGGTTGCAAATCTTTACTCCATTTTTGTAGGTTGTTTCTGCACTCAGATAATTGTTTCCTTTGCTGAGCAGAGATTTTTAGTTTGGTGTAATCACTTTTGTCTATTTTTGCTTTTGTTTCCTATGTTTGCCTTTGGGATCTTGTCCAACAAAATCCCTTGCCCATTCTGAAATCCTGATTTAAAAACATACAATTACTCTTCATGTTCTGCAAATAGAGCTTTTCGGGGGGAAATGGAATCTCACTGTGTTACCTGGGCTGGCCGTAAAATTGTCTGTCTCATGCCTCAGCCTCCCAAGTAGCTAGGATTATAGGCATATACCACCATGCCCAGTTAATTTCTTATTTTGAAATTTGTGATGAGACACAGCAAATTTACCCTGTTCTTCAAAATTAAACAAAGGAGAAAAAAAAGATTTTCAATTTTTTTTTGTCTTTATTTCTTTATTAGTACATGTTTGAAACGCGTAAAGTTTATATCACTCATAGGGACTTGGCACATGTATAATAATACATCTTAATTCTTTTTTTCATTCCCTGTCTCTCCCCTCACTCACCTCTCCCCCATCACTTAAGCCTCTTCTGTTTTGCAAAAGATTTATCTCTCTTTTTCCCATGATCCTTCTTTTATTTTGCTCTGTATTTATATCTTAGGTTTCTCATAAGAGAAACTACACGATATTTAAGCTTGTGTATCTGATTTATTTTACTTAATATTATGATCTCAAAGTGCATCTACTTTCCTTCAAATGACACAAGCTTATCTTTCTTTATGGCAGAGTAGTATTCCATTGTCTATAAATATGACATTTTCTTCATCCATTCATCTATTATTGTACAAATAGAATGCTTCCAGGATTTACCTATTGTGAATTGTGCTGCTATATAGGTAGGCATACATGTATTAATGGAATATGATGCCTTTAACTCTTTCAGGAAGATACCTAGAAAGGGGATCACTGGGTCAAATGAAATTTCTAGTTTTAGTTTTTTGAGGAATCTCCATACTGATTTTCAAATTGGTTTGTACTCTTACCACTAATGTAGAAGAATTGCTTTTTTTTCCAGTCTCTTCAGCATTTGTTATTATTCAATTTCTAGATGATAGCAATTCTCTCTGGATTAAAGAAAAATCTGAGTTTTGTTTTAATTTGGCCATTTCTCTAATGGCCAGTGATGTTGAACTTTTTTATGTATTTATTGGTTTTGTAGTATATCATCAAGTCTGAATTGTGATGCTTCTTGCTTTGCTTCTGGTGCCAGGATTGCTTTTGGTATGCTAGGTCTCTTCTTGTTCCGTACGAGTTTTAGAGTTGTTTTCTCTAGTACTGTATGGAATATTGTTGATATTTTGATTCGGATTACTTTACATACATGTATCACTTTTGGAAGTAAGGTCATTGTGGTTATATTACTTCGGACCATCAAAGAGTAGGTTATATCCTTCCATTTTCCAATGTTCTCTTTTATCTCCTTTTTCAGAGTACTGTAGTTTTCATTGTAGAGATCTTTCATTTCTTTGGTTAGGTTAGTATTTAATTTTTATTTATGCTCCTGTGAATTGTATTGCTTCCTCAATTTGTTTCTCAGTGAGTTCATTATTGGTCTACAGGAACAGTAACCATTTTTGTGTGCTGACTTTGTTTCCTGATGAGCTACTGAATTTGATTATTAATTCTAGGAGTCTTTGGTTACTAACTCTAGGAATTTTGGGGTCCTTTATGTAAAGCATCATGTCATCTGCAAATAATAATAATTTGACTTCTTCCTTTCCTATACATATTCCTTTTATTTCTTCCTCCTGCCTGATTGCTCTGCCTAATGTTTTGAGAACTATATTGAACAGAGTGGTAATAATGTTGTCCTGTTTCTGATTTTAGTGTCAAAGCCTTCAGCTTCTCCCCATTTAGTATGATGTTGACCATTGGTTTGCAATAAATGACTTTTATCAGATTGAGATGAGGCCCTTCTATACGAAGGGTGGTGAACCTATGGCACACATGCCACAGCCAGCTATTTGTTACCACTGAAAACTCTAAAAGGTTCGCCATCCCCGTCCTATACCTACTTTCTTCAGGGTTTGTATCATGAATGGATATTGGATTTTGTCAAAGGCTTTTTCTTCATCAACTGATATGATCTCGAGTTTTTCCCTTGTTTCTGTTTATGTGATACATTACATTTACTGATTTCTGTTGTTGAACCATTCCTGAGTCCCTAGGGGTGAGTCCTACTCAGTCATAACGTATGATTTTTTTTTTGATGATTTGTTGCATTGTGTTTGCCGGTACAGTAATGCCTCGGTTCATGAACGTTTCTGTTCAAGAACAGTTCGGTTCACAAACAGAAGTGTTTGGCAAAATTCTGCTTCCATTAGTGAACTCCACATCAGGTGATAAGCATGACTGCAGCCATCTTCCCCACATGAACTCGATCACGGCCACCGTCCCCAGAATCGTGGAAAGATCATGTCCAGGAACCAACCACTGTATCTTGTTGGGAATTTTTGTGTCTATATTCATTAAACAGATTTGCAGTTCACTGTTCTCTTTTGGTTGGGTCCTTTTCTGATTTTGGAATCAGAGTAAAGTTAACTTCCAGAAATGACTTTGGGAGTACTTCTTCCATGATGATTTTATTAGAGGTTGTGGGATACGGGCATTAGATCGTCCCTAGAGTTCTTATAGAAATCCATGTAATCCATCAGGACCTGGGTTTTCTTGGTTTCTTGTCCTTTTTTGTTTTGTTTTGTTTCTTACTGCTTCGCCTAGTCACTGTGGGAGGCCTATACTGAGAAGCATGAAGTAGTTTTTTAGTTGTTGTGAGTCCCAGATTTAAATAATCAACCCTTTCCTGAAACGGTGCCTGATTAAGAACTCTCTGGCAATAAGGCAGGTGCTACACTGAATTCCCTCTCCAGCTGTTGTCCACCATCTGGAAGGAGTCACTTTGGAGCTACTTTTGTAGTTCACAACAGCTCTGGGCCCCTCCTGAGGCCCACACACCAGCCCAGGCCACTGTTCCTAGCAGGAAACCAAACACACATTGAAAGAGTATAAGTACTCATCAAAGGGACTATTAAACAGTGTGAAGGCAGAATTAAAAGAACCAGGGGACCAGCAACAGAAAAAAGCCATTAAGCACCCTAGTCCCGAAGGAGGAAAATGAGAATTCGTGCTATCTGAACTTTGTAAGATCTGTTACTGTAGGAATGAGGCCAATGAGAACTGTGTCCATAAGTAAACGAAGACAGCCACAGCCCACACAAGCCCCTGCAGCAAGATGGTCGGGGAAGAAATCAGTAGTCTAAACTCACTGTGTTCCCTGTCTTCCATTTCCTGCTATGGGAGACAACTGGCTAAACCAAATAAAAGCTAGTGGGGAAAAGAGCTCAGGCATATGTTCCCTGGAGTTTAAACTATAAAGATCCCTAATGCAGCAAAGAGTGAAGAATCACTGAAAAAAATCATGGAGACACATAAATCCACACATAGCCCCAGAACTGGGGAAAAGAATAATTACCCACACTTTTTCCACTTCCACAATTCATGCAATTCCTAAGTGATCCAGATGGATGGATTCACTGAAATGGCTAAATATTTTAGAAAGAGAAAGTAAAAACGAGTTCCAGTTGCAATTAAAATGGTTATGTTCCCATCAAATTCCATTTCCGCAGTTTTTGTTCATAATCCGGAGGTGTTACATATATTCCTTCTCTTATGCAGAGGTGATTTATGTTGTAAAAGTATTTTCTTCATCTAACAATCTTAAAAATATGATTCCATATCAATGTTTTAATATCTCCATGTCAAGGAAAATGTTAATTTTAATTGATTTTTCTTTATAACATGGCTGTTGGTCTGATAATAATTATAGTTTATCCAATCCCCTCTTTTCCAGGCAACACATTTATAAATTTGCATGTGTTATATAGTACATACAAGACCTGAAATATTTCTTATGAGGGAGTAAGTAGGAATTTTTAGGAAACATTTTGAGGAAGAGAATATTAAGAAAGACCTGATACTCCGAGGTCAAGGAATTCCTCCAGGGTCATCATGCTAGTAATGGGGATTCACACTAATCTTTCCCATCCCAAAATCTGTTCACTTCATAATGCTGTACTACCTGCCCTTGGATCCCAAGCGACCTTCTCAGTTTGTACCCAACTGAAGAGCCCTGGCACCCAAGCAACATCCAAAAACCTCTGAGGGGACATTCCCTTACTATTAATGCTTTTGTTAAAAATAATCTCCACTTGTTCTACATGCAGATTTTTACAGAAGTTTTTTTTACAAGTAGATTTACACAGAAAGACATTCATTCTAAACCCCTCGTTAGCATATGAGCACAACATATTTAACTTATTCTTTCTATAGCCATCATTCTCACAAGTCATCTCAGCAATTCATTAATGGTACCTATTTTATCCTATTTTGCAAACCCTCTTAGTAGTTATGATAATAATATCCCCTTATATTAATGGCAAATGATTGCATTGTGGGAAGGCATGGTGATTGTGAGGCCCCATGGAAGGTTGCTGTGTGGCTCACTAAGATAAATAACGGTAAATGACAATGAGAGAGAAAGAGTGGCTATGACCAGGACTAGTAGGTTCCAACACAAAAGAAACAGGGAGAAAAGCACCATTGAGGGTACTGAAATATAAGACACATGCTTTACTTCCACAGTTTCTCTGTAACTGTCAGGAAGGCTTTTATTTGCTAAGTGCCATCGTTTCACAGGTACTTAACCATCATAATAATTCCATAAGACAAGTAAACTCTTATAATTCCAATTTATAAATGATAATGTTAGGGTTTTGGCTTTTCTCAAAAGAAAATTGGCTAAAGCTTTGGTCTGATGAAGAAGTCGATGTTATATGCAACTACTGCTTATACTAGCCATTTGGTAACCCTGGCTTCTTCTCAGGAAAACTCTCTTTTAAATAGATTTGCTCCATATGGTACCACTTAGTGATAGCTATCTTTAGGAGAATCATGAATTATTTTACTCAAAGTAAAGGGCAGATAGATTAGAAGAAAAATAGGTAAGGTGGGAACTGCACGTGCATTTTAACATAATCTTGGTACAATTTGTTTTTCTTATAAAGCACTTCTTAACAGTCAAGAAGTGAGAATTCCTTACTGGGTCTCATGAGCAGAATGAATTCGAAGAAATCCAAGCTTCACAGTTGAAAAACTTCAGCTTATCTAACTACACGCTCCAGGGAAGCTGATTTGAATGGGGAGTTGTTTTTGAAGTTTATAACAATATTCAGATCATCATGCAAGCACAAAATCTGTCCTACAGTTTAGTCACTGGAGTCTAAATAATCAGATTAAAAATATTGGCAGTGAATGGTTTTAATTAATAATTAATAGATTTAAAAGGCACGTTAAGTTTTCTATATCCATGGTTACAAATCTTAAACCCCATTTCCCAAGCCACTGGTAGAGACCCAATTTGTTCCTTTATGACATATGAATTATGCAGCAGGAGGATTGAGATAAAAGTGTCTCCCTCTCAAGCAGTCATTTCTAAAATTACTTCAGTAAATATAGTAGCATGAGTGAGTAGGGAGACTTTAGTGGCAAGATGTATGTTTGTGCCCAGATGTTTTCCTAGTTACACAGCTCTAACATCAATTCCATTGCAGCCTGAGCTGGATAAAAACGAGAAAGACATGAACAAAATTCGGAAGAGCTTGTTATCCCTTTTACTTTACATTATTATTTTTAATAATGATAATGATGATGAGTGATCATTTACCGAACACACAGTAGATGACAGAGACTGTGTTTCACTGCCTCATTGAATCTATATAACAAACTTTTCAAAATTATAGATGGGGAACTAGGTTTAGCAAGGTTAGGTAAATTTTTTCCAAAGTTCTAAAATGAAAGAACAAGGCACAGAATAAGAAAAGTAAATCTATGCCAGCCTTGGAGTGCATACCTATAATCCCAGCACTTTGGGAGACTGAGGCAGGAGGATCGCAAGTCTGAGCCCAGACTGGGCAACTTAGCAAGACCCTGTCTCAAAACAAAAAACTAAAAAGAGCAGAGGGCATAGCTCAGTGAGAAGACCCTAGGTTCAATTTCCAATACTGCAAAAAAAAAAAAAAAAAGTATCTTTGCCACTTGGCAAATTTGAGCCTTCCCTCCTTGACGTCTGCAGTTTAGTACTGCTTGCTCCTCTACCTGAATGCTTTCAACCAACTTTTCCACAAATCAGCCTTTTCCACTGTTGAGCAATGTCTTTCCAGAGAGGTTTTCCTTTACCTTTGGTGACCTCTCCTACTGTAGCTAATCTCCTTGATTATCGTCTATATTACATAGACATATCCTAACTTATGATACATCAACTTACAATTTTTTGAGTTGATGATGTTACAAAAGTCATACACATTCAGCAGAAATCATACTTCGAATTATAAATCTTGATTTTTTTCCCAGGCTGGCACTACACAGACAATACTCCACCATCATTTTTCTCGATGGTCACAGGCCACAGTTCCCATTCAGCCACACGATCGTGGTATAGGACAACAGTGGTCTACTGTGCAGTGCGTTGCTAGCCAGGCTGGGTGTATTATAAGTGTGTTTTTGACTTACCCTATTTCCAACTTACAATGGGTCTTTTAAGATGCAACCCAATACTAAGTCAAGTAGTATATGTATCAGAGTCTGTGATTATTTTCTTTAGTTGTTTTTTTTTCTTGTTAAACATCCATTTCTCCTTCATCAGTGAAAGCTTCATAAAGACTAGGACTTTTGCCTGTTTTCCTCCCTCAACTGCAATATCAGAATTACACATAGTTCTTGATACATAACATTTAGTAAATATTTTACTAAAAGCAATTCTAAGAGCTCATGACCCATAAGGCCAATACAAATGGAACTCCCATCCAAGACATCTGATTCATGAGTTATTCACACACAAGTTCAAACACACAAAATGAAGGGTTAGGTTTTCTTGCGCTCCCTAACCAATGGTATTTATGGAAATCAATGTCCTGAAGTCTCGGCAGCCAGATGAGAAATACTGGCAATTAATTTGATTAATTATAAACATATAGGGTACTAGTAAGCTTCCTGTATCTGTGGTGTAAGTCTAAAGCCTATGGTAGACTATCTAGCCGTATGAACGTGAGATGAGCAGCCTCTGATGTCTCACATCACGAAGATTTATTCATTGCATGAGTACCTATTTCTTCCCCCATGGGGTGTTTAGCAATTGGACAGCAGAGTGGATAACAAACAGAAATTCTCTTACTCCCACAGGACCAACTTCTGCCAATATTTGAACCACTTCAAAGGTGGTTCGCTCCAGGAGCAGTATTATATTGAAAGAAGTACAACTTGAACAGGAAAGTAACAGTAATATTAACTAGTAAAGTGAGATCTCAGTCTTTATTTAGCTCTCTCAAAAGGCATTAGGGAGTGCAAGTCCCCGCCCCCCTTTTCACTTCCCTCCTTCACTCTCTGGGGACTCTCATTTGCCAATCTGTCTCCCTCTCAAATATTTTCTCTCCCCCAACTTCTACCTAGACTTCCTATGCAGAGCGTTCAGATACCATCTCTCTCATCTTTTACTGATCATTACAGGCAAGCAAAGATGAGATGCTGTGAATGACACAACACAATAAATTGTATCTATTGTAACTACAACTACAATTTTCCCTAAAAGAATAACAATGGAAGCATATTGTTCTTCTTAAAGAAACTATTATTCGTAAAGTTGTTTCTACCACCTTTTTGTGACTGTTTCCCTATATCCATTAGGAGATTATATTTTCTCTGGGAAATAAAATTATGTTTAATGTTGATATACTGATAGCACAGAAATCAGTAAATTTGTAAATATTTGCAAATATACGCAATGATTAATGACAGGAAAATAGTATTATTCCCCCTCAAGTACCAGCAGTTTACTGATACTTCTTTATTTTCTCTCAAGTATCAGCAGTTTTTGTTATTGTAAAGATTTCTGAGGTATGTGTCATATTTAGATAGCTATCATTGGTACAAGCAAAGAAAAATCATACACCTGTAAGGTACACTAATAAGTTATTTCAGTGCTCGATCCCAAAGCTCTATAGCCTCTCCCAAAAGCAAATGGAAGAATTTTTAAATGATTTGCATTCCTCACACTTTCATTTCAAAAATAAAACTTTGCCAAGCAGAAATATCTCCCTGGGGTAAATTTTTGTTAGACTATAGGCATACTTTTTTTTTTTATTTGAAGAATTTTTCAATGGCCCAAATACCATGTTCACTCCTTTAGGATCTTCTCATGAATAATTCCTCAAACTACACTTAAGAAAATCAGAACCATATTACACATATATAAGTTTCATACTGAAATCATTAGATTAACAAATGAACAAAACTCTCAATGACCTTAAATCAATCGAATAAAAATTATTGGTGAAAACAAAGGAATTGAAAGCTGTGGAAGTTAGTATGCTTTGGGTTGACTTTAGAAACTTGACAGCACTTCTTACCTTTCCTAAAGCTGTCCTCTGTGATACAGTAGCTGGAAACCTACAGGCACATTCCTCACATCCTGTCAACAGGGCTTCAGGCTAAAAAGTGCCAGCCAGCAAGGCTTTCATGAGATCCGAGAAGCAGAAGGAAGAATGAACTATATTATTACTTCATCACTACAAGGGGTCAAGTTGCAAACTTGTGGGCTTCAGCCAATGGGATATTCTGCATCAGCCTCTGACTGATTTCCTGGGAATTATCTCATCTCATTTGTGAAGGCGACTGTAAATCAATAGTTTCTTAGAATTCTACAAACTTTCTGAAAAGTGGAAAATCTGAGAGTAAGTGATAATACTTCCCTTTATCCCTTCAAGCCTATCAATGGTTTTTTTAAGCACTCAATTACCTATATCAATTCCTCTTCCCTTTGACACATGTTGAATGAGTTTTTTTTGGTTAAGAATGTGTGTGGGTGTCTGTGTGTGTGTGTGTGTGTGTGCACACGCACGCTCAGGTTATGACCAAACTTTGCACAGTATGTGCTGTCAGGTTTTCTAAGATGACATCTTCTTATGAGCAGATTTTATCATCTGGAAGATCAATTAATGGACACATGTCTCTGACTTTATGACTTGGTTAGGACACAGACTCCTAATGAGCTTATGTTACCAGTCTTCTGGTTTCTGCCTGCTGCCCCAGTTGAAGGTACTACTCGAATCAAAATGTATTTATACCTACTCTATTCACGATCCTATTCTTTGCTATTAAGTAAGCTGATAAAAGGAGAAAATGTCACGGCCCTTGCTTTCCAGTTGCATAAAATCTAATAGTGAAAATAACAGTAGTACGTTATTCTTAATTGAAAGAATATTAACCGAAGAAAGAACATCATGTGTCAGTGAAAGAGTGAATCAGCTCCCCTGCTTTCAGCCATCCACCCTGTCTTATGAGCCAATGAATTAGGTAGAAATCTCCATGGGTAGCTTTTAGTGCAGTAGCAGGTTTTTCTCAGGAGAAGGAGAAACAAATCTACAGAGTGCACCGGAAAAAAAAAGTACTCTTACAGAAATAAAGGTCACTGGGAGGGGTTCTCTGAGCAGAGACACATCTCCTAATTGGTAAAATTTCTTGGGAGAAAGGCTAGACATGGGATTGAAACTCACCAGAAGTCTGAGAAAGACAAAAGATTGTAAAATAATAGAAATGGCATTAAACTTGGATTCTGGAAAACTAGATTTTTTTTTTTTGAGATTTTTTTTTTCACTTTGTAGTTCAGGCTGTCCTTGAACTCAGTGTGTAGTCCAAGATCGTCTTGAACTCATGGAGAACCCCTTGCCTAAGCCTCCCGAGTGCTAGCATTACAGGCATGCGCACCTTGCCTGGCTGGAAAACTGGATTTTCATCTCATTTCTGCCACCGAATCTGACTCTTTTGTTTAGCATTCATTACTTCATTTCTCTGAACCTTCAATTCATTACCAATGTAATTATTCTTTAGGTTCGATTATTCCTAGAATCTATTCTAGCCCTAATATTCAGACACCAGAAGAAGAATCCACCCACCCAGAGTATTGGGATAGAGGAGATTTTTCTGGCCTCCCTCTCAATATTTTGCAGGCAATCTCAGAATTTACCTGGGCAACTGGCAATGTTCTCTCGTTCTCTGTGTGGAGATTTTAAAAGTCCAAATGCATATGTCAACTTTCAGAATTATATAATCAACCGTTGCAATGCCGTGTGTGATCAAAAGGGATACTCGAATAAATTATTTCTGTGTATCCCAGTCATGGTCATCCTGAGCCGCTTTACTTGCTCAGGAGAGAAACTCTCACTACTCAACTTTCCGAGCACAGAAATCAACAAAGACACGTTCCACAGCTTTCCAGGAGCTCCCTCCAGGAGGACGAGTATTAACTCTGTCTCCTTATAAAAAAATAAACAAATAAACATGCCATTATCTTTGAATAGACAGCCATGTAAATTTGGAGACACTCATGAATATTTAAGTAATCAGTAAGTGGCAGTAATCATTCACATTTTATAATTAAAGTAGATGGGTCTTATTTTTAATTTAGCGTGAGGTTATTTCCCCCTTTCTGTTAGGCAATCATAGCAATTCACGCTGAATGTGTGATTTATCAGGTAAGAAACATTTACCAAAACAAGAAGTCACTCTGCTTTGGAAAAAACATTAGTGGATTAAATTAGGCAAAAATTTTTGACTGGTATAATTAAGATGATTTCTAAATTTTTTTTAAATTCCAAAACTATGTATATATAAGCCAAAATATGCAATATTAGCATATATACCTGTATGGACTCAAAATAAAAATATGAAATAGCCTTGCATCCATGAAGGAATCCTATTCAAAAATCCTATTCCTGAAACCAAGTTCACCTTTACTTTACCCACATTACCTGCTAACTCCAATGGCTGTTCTCGGATAGCATTTCTACAAAGTGAAAATACACACTTTTCATATCCATCCATTCTTACCAATAATAGGAAGAGTAATAGCTTGTCTCCAAACAAAAAAATAAAAAGGGCCTGGGAATGTAGCTCCAGGCAAAGGCTCTGGGTTCGTTCTCCTGTACTGAAAAAAAAATGAGCAAATGAACTTAGTAATGAATTTTACTGTGCTTGGAACAATTGTAAACTACTGTTAAGGGCAGTGACTTCTGAGGTAAACCGTACCGTAGACTTGGAAACAGTTAATTGGTAGAGAGAATGTGAAACCCTCCCACTCCTTGATCCTGCGCCTGTTGGCCTGGCATCAAGGAAATACTTCCAGCACAATCCTAGCAGGAAGAGTGTCCTTAAATGTCAACTTCCATCATTTACTTGGTCTGGAATTCAGCACTTATTATACCCTATTATGCCCATTGAGTGCATAACTATGCTACAAGGTAATAAGGCCTTTAGGATAGAAACCACATCTAATATACATTTGTTTCCTCAATACTAGTGAATTTTTAGAGTATTATAATTTTATTTTATTTTTTATTAGTACGTATTTGCAGTACATAATGATTACATGCCTTGTGGGTAGGGGACAGGGATGGAAAAAGAATTAAGGAGCAAAACTCTTTTCATGTAGTAACGTTCCAGAATGAATTACTCCTCTTCATCAGCACAAGAGTGCCTACAATTTGGCTCAAAGTAACCACCCATCTGCCACTGCTTTTTCTCTGCTTCTCTGACTTTCTCACATAACCCGTTTAAAATGAAGCATTTGTCAAATCCTCCAGGCATAGAACACGATTTTTGTTAACTATTTCCATTCATCAACAGTTGTTGGATGGCACAGAATACTGATGTTGGAGAGCTAAGCGAGACGTGCTGGAAAGGTACTTTGGGGTTATTACAAGTTAAAAGTATTTAAATGATTCTTTTCATTGCTTCTGCAAAGTATAATACATATTCTATAGAGTTTTTGTTATTTATTTGTTATTTATCTGTTTTGTTATTTATTTGTTATCAATTATTTCACCTATTCTTTTGCTATTATAAGTATATTTTGAATGAAAAGTGACATCATTAAAAAAATTCATGGGTTTCAGAGTCCAAATGTGTCAGACAAATTCAATCTCAGCCACTTAGATTCATCCACTAAACCTATCTGTTCTGGCCATCTGCTGAAAGCTTGGGCCTGGAATAATCATCAGGAAAATTATGATCAATAGGACATATTTTTGTTCTCGAAGGGTTTAAATCCAGAGGAGGTAGCAGGGGCCTAACAATGAAAACATTACCCCTAACTGCTACGATAAGGGAAAGCATAGATAACTAGGGCAATGTACAACATTTGGCTTAAATCTGGGGATATCCAATGATGCCACGTGTAGGACATGAGGGTTGCCAGAAGAATTAGAAAATGGTACAAATATCTTCCTTTGAAAAGATTATTTGTGTCCAAATAATTCTGAAGAGTATGTTTCTACTTCTTTGTGTTGAAGTGTTGGCTGGCAATGCTTTCTTAGCAAGAAAATATCCTTCAACTTTATTTCAGAAACAGGATTAAAAATTATAAATATTATTAGTAAAATTTTTAATAAGTGACCCATTAAAAACTCCCAGTGGAGTATTTTAAGGTAATAATTGATACTAATGTGATTGGGAGTATAGCTCAGTGATATAGCACTTGCCTACCATGCTCAGAGCCCTATACGTTTGAGCCCCAGAACCAGCAAAAAGAAAGGGTTCTAAAAAATAAATGTTATTACTGGTTAAATTTATTTTTAAAAAATATTATCTTGTGGGGCTGGGGATTTAGCTCAGTGATTAGAGTGCTTGCCTTGCAAGCACAAGGCCCTGAGTTCGATCCCCGGCACCACAAAAAAAAAAAATATTATCTTGTGATATTATAAAAGAAAAATTATAAAATGCACATCAAATAAAAAATGCACATCAAATATTCTTTCTGAAAAAATTTGTGTGTAGTAATCAAGATGCAGGTCAGAGAAACAGCAGTCAGTCTTGGTAGTTCCTATACAAACAAATTTAATAAGGCGAGTCAGTAGCTTACAAAATCAGTTATAGAGTTGGGAAAGCAAAGGTCAAGAAAAGCCTCTGCTGACATTCAGGAAATGGGAACATTCAGGCTGAGAGTCTCTGCGCCCAGTGAGCTCGCCTGCCTGCGGCCTCTGAGTGCTTGGTGCACCAGAGGGTGCTGGGAAGCTCCTGGCATGGTTTCGCATATGCCCATCTGCCGAAGCCCATGAACCTGCCTGAAGGAGCAATAATGGCTTCTGTTGCTCCTCCACCTTCCAAGTCTTGCACAAGAGCCTCTCATGGGTGGAAGCTAATCCAGAACCCTGCTGGCACAGAGGTGGGAAAATGTTATTATCAAGAATTCGGGGGAAAACACAGGAGTGGGAAAATGGTGCTGAGTTTCCATCTGGCACACGTCTCTTTAAAATCAACATTCCTGCTTATTAAAAATAATTTTATTTCATACTTTTAGGGATTTATAAAATCAGCCCTTGGCCTGTTCCTCATCTTATGCCACCTTATGAGACTTATACACATAAACTGCTTCCTACTTCTGTCTCACTCTGGACTTAATGGAAGAAAACATAGTCAAGTTGGAAGTGCATTTTCAGTCAATGTACCCAAATGAAAACAATACTTAATTTGCTTTAAGAACATGACCTATGAAAATTAATAAATGCTCATTAAATTTTCTCTCCCTCATAATTTTGCTCAGAAATTTCTAATTAAAACCTTCAAAGATATTAAAGTTCATTCAAGTAAATAACTTGTTATTATGTTTAGAGAAGCCAATACATTTTTAAAATCAATAGCCTACTGTAACATATTTAACATCCCACAGTAATCTCAAAAAACAAAAGTATAATCTACATTATACATGTACAAGTGTGGCCCCAAAGACCCACATTGTCTAGATTCAGACAATTTACTAGTTGTGTGAGTTTCCAAAGTTACTTGGCTTTTCTACGCCACAATGTTTAGAAAAACACTTGGTAGTATTTCTGTTGTCATTCATAGAAGTTTGCCATTTCTTTCCTTTCATTTAATAAGTATACTTAAGATACTGTTCTAGAACCTGGTGATAGAACAATAGTAAAGACAAAGACCTTGCCTTCATAGTGCTTCTCTTCTAGTAAACAAAAAGATCAAAAACAAATAAATGGTAATATGATGTCAGGACTGATCAGCACTAGGAGGAGAATATAAAACCAAGTAAGGGGTAAAGGGGTAAAACAAGATGGCAGCCACTGCTTCAAAGAGAATCATGAAGAATGCTGGAGAAGGTGACATTTGAGAGATTTCAATGAAACCAGAAATGAAGCCATATCACTGTCTAGGGGAAGAATGTCACAGAGCTGTGAAACAACGGGACTGCTAAGGCAGGAGGTGTGTGGTGTACGGAGGGAGCAGTGTACGGGCCACTGACAACACAGCAGTGAGTTCAAGGAAGATGAAGTGGGTGAGATCAGGGGGCTCATAGGGGAGGGCTGAAGATAAGGTGAAAGGCATCCGGTGCACAAACCTGAAAGCAATGTTTCCATAAACAATGCACTCCAGATTCCCTCCTCACCTCATTCTGGCCCCCGCCCTGCAGCCAGGTAGGTCAGATCACATACAACCTTCTAAACCACTGTAAAACTCGTCAAATTCATGAGGAGGGTCAGGAAAACAACATGATCTAGCTTACATTTTTAAAGAATGAATGTGGGTGGCAGAATAAGGCCACCAAATATGCTGACACCCTAATTTCTGCAATTTGGGATTATGTCTTCCTGCATCTTACAGAGAAAATAAAGCCGCTAATCAGCTACCTTCAAAATAGAGAGATGAGCCTGGAATACCCAGGTGTGCCAAATATAGTCATTTAAAATTGGAAGGAGGTGGCAGAAGAGGTGCTCAAAATGAATTGTTCTAAATAGGATCCCACCCGTCATTGCTAGTCTTGAGGACAGAGGAGCGGAACCTGAGCCACGGAAGGCATCTCTAGAAGCTGGGAGACGCAATGGAATGCATTCTCCGCCCTGAGGACCTCCAGAGCAAAACACAATCCTGCCGTCACCGGCTTGACGTTAGACTGGTGAGATCCATATTAGAAATCTCAACTGTTAAACTATAAGATAATAAACTCATGTTTCCCCAAGCTAGCGAGTCTGTGGTGATTTATTACAGTCAGACCAGAAGACGTAAATAGTGCGGCTGCTTCGTGGAGAACAGGCAAGGCGGCTGCTCAGAGCAGTGTGGAGGCAGGAATGAGAACAGGAGGACCAGCTAGAGACTCCAGACGTGGTCTTGGGGGTGAGCCACGTGGCAGCTGAACCCACGGCATGCTGACAGAGACGGTGGCAAACGTATTAAACAAACGTCGTGCTGAAAGGAACTAAAAAGAAAGACGCTGAGAGGAAACTATAATTCAGAAAACAGTCATTGGTTCGTTCAAGGATCCTGCAACAATAGTAATCACCGACAAGTGGGGAAAAACTGATGTGCTGAAGGATTCAAAGTACTTCCTGCGCCTTTCATTCACAGCTCGACGTGGCCCCTCGGTGCTCCGCCAAGTTCATCTCCTCCTGCTCTCCTCTGCTCACTGCGGTCTAGACCCTGTGGCCTTCAGACATACCAACACCTCACTACTGCCCTTGGTGCTTCTCCGAGAGTTCACTCCACTTCGCCCAGGGCTCAGTTCACAGATTTCCTTTGGGCCAGTCTATCTAAATTGCAGTCTCCTGTTTGCAATCTCACTCTTTATTCCTTCAAGCTCTATTTTCCCCATAGTAGTTACCACCATCTGATAGTATGTCATATTTCTAATTCGTTGTCTCATCTCACACCCAGCATGAGTCTTTACTCCTTAAATGGTGAAATATAATCCGTTTTGTTCCTTGTGGTATCCACAGTGCCCAATATCTCGCTGTCACTTAGCAAGTACACATTTTTGAACAATCATTTATTGAGAGAAAGAAGAGCTGACTGATTATGTTGAAGCATAAGACAACTGATCTGGCTAGAATCGCTAAGAAATGTTTGCTATAATTAAGTGGTAAAGCCAACAGGATTTGTTGGGGCACCCAATGTATTCGATTGACTGAATATTAAAGATTGCAGGCAAGACCTAATCTAAGTCTTCTTGGGTGAAGTTAGAAAGTGTCACTTTATAAAATTAAAGTCAATAATAAACTTTATACTTTGGATGATACTAACCACAAAAAGCGATTATTCTTACTCCGTTCTCACTCCCCCAGCAGGCAAATTCAGGCCTTCTTATTTAGACTAGAAAATTTAAAAAACACACCTGAGAGAGCAGTATTTTCAGTTGGAGCATCTATATTTGAACTTGAACTTTGATTTTTCTTACCTGTGTGATCTACTTCTCCTCCTCCATTTCCTTTTCTTTTTCTTTCTTTCCTTCATTTGGCTTATATTTAGAATGTTATTTATATATATATTTTATCATTAGTTAGCATGCAGTAATTGAACATAATTATGTGCTATTACAATACATGTATCTAATGTATAGTGATCACATACAGGTAATCACACATTTATCATCTCAGACATGTATTGTTTCCAAGGTGACAGATATACCAATTCTACAGCATAAATATATATGTGTTGGGAACATTCAAAACTTTCGTTTTATATATATATATGTGTGTGTGTGTGTACATTTCCTTTATCCATTCACTCATCAGTGAACACCTATATTATTTCCATATCTTGATTGTTGTGAATAGTAGTGCAGTAAACATGCAACTGTAGATATCTCCTACTGATTTCGAGTCCACTTATATATGCCCAATAGTGTGATATGGAATGAGGGAAATATTTGCAAGCCACATATCTTATAAGAAGTTAATATCCAGAATATTTTTTTATCCAACAACTCAATAGCAAAAGTAGTAATGACAATCAAATTTTTAAAAGAAGTTAAAGACGTAGATAGACATTAATCCAATGAAGGCATACGAATAGCCAACAAGCACATGAAAAAATGTTTGACCTTACTAATCAATAAAAAAACACAAATCAAAAACACAATGGGCTATCACATCACAGTTAGGATGCCTATTATCAAAAAAGTACTAAATATTGGCAAGGATGTAGAGGCCATTTTGGATTAAAGTGGGCCCTAACTCCAATGACTAGTGTCCAGCGACTATGCCCTAAAACCAAGTACAGACACACTGATGAGCCGAAGCAGAAGATCACCCCAAGTTCAAGGCCAGCCTGGGCAACATAGCGAGTTCAGTGCCACCCTGAACTATGTTGGGAGTCTCTGTCTCGAAAGAAGGGAAGGGAGGAGAAAGAGAAAAGAAAAGAGAAAACAAGGCACACTGATGAGGAAATAGGCTTTGTGAGAATGAAGGCAGAAATATGTCTGCAAGCCAAGACTGTCAAGGATACCCAGCATTTACCAAAACCTGGGACAAAGCATGGAACAAATTCTCCTTCAGAGGTTTCTGAAGGAAGCAACCCCACTAACGTGCTGACTTTGGACTTTGGCCTCATGAATTATGAGAGGATACATTTCTATTGTATGAAGTCACCTAGTTTTGTGGTAACTTGTTAGGCCATCTTTGAGAAACTTACATAGTAAGCAGTCATATTATCTGCAAATTAGATACCTCTCTTTCCTACTAATTCTTACACATCTTATTTCTTTTTCTTTATTGTCTTTTTCAGAACATCTAGTATTGCACAAAACAGTGACAACGATAGTGATAATCCTTGTTTTATCTCTTATCTTGAAGAGAACAGGCTTGTTTTTACATTAAGCATGTTTGCTAATAAAATCCAGCATAGAACATTTTGAAAGGGAGAAACTTTTATATATTTCTTGACTCCTATGCCAAAGTAAGAAATACAATTTTCAATGTTTTTGCAGTTAAGATTACTATGATGTTTTCACCTTTGATCAATTAGTGGGCAGATTCAATTTTCATGGCTTTTAATATAAAAATGCACTTAGATTTCTGGATAAACTATTTTTCAAGAGTAATATTTCTGATGCTCTTAAATTCAATTGACTAATATTTTATTAAGGATTTTTCATATCTGTTTGTTAACAATGTGAACATAATGTCTTGTGCTATCTCTACCTAGTTTAAAGTCAAGTTTATAAGTAAATGGATGTTCCTTGAGAACATATTATTAAGTGAAATAAATCAGACACTTATTAGTATATATCAAATTGTTTCTCTGATATGAGAAACCATAAGTGTAAATAAGGACAAAGGGGTAGAATAGATATTATGTTTTTAAAAAAAGATAGTATTCAAAAGAGAGGAGAACTAGATAGGGAAAAGGGGGATGCGGAAGAAGGTTAAAAGAAAAGTGAGATGAAAGTGAAAAAAATGGAAAAGTGTACATAAACTTGTTGCAAATAGAGAGGGGTGGGTGAATGGAAGGGCGGGGAGGGGAAGAGGGGGGAAAGCCAAGATACATCATGTACAGGTACAGAATAACCATGCTGATTATGATCATTATGTATACAATGTACCAATACATGTTCTTGGTAAAAATAAAAAAATAAAATAAAATAAAGTCAAGTTTAACCTAGCTACATGAACTAGATTGGCAAAATTTGCTAATTTTTCATTTTCTAGAAAAATTTTTGTAAATTTGGAATAAGAGTTTCTTGGAACTTTTCTAGAATTTTGACCAAAGGGTTTTAAAAAAGGGAATCTTTGAATGTGATCTTCCATTTCTTTGGATTTTTATTAGTCTATTCAGTTTTCTATTCCCTTCGATTTTATGAAATTTTAAATATATGTGTGAAAGCATATGTGTACATATATATGCATGTTTAATATTATATTTATATTAAAATACAATTTTCTTGATATTATTTTAACCTATATTATATTTACAATTTTTCCTTTTTTCATTCTGTATTTGTCATTTTTTCCTCTTTTATCTATTTGCCAGAGGTCTCCATATGTCATTAATCATTCCGAAGACCCGTTTGAGTTTTAGTTAATCTTTTCTATTGTTCTTGTCAGTGTTATTTTGTTGGTGTCACAGACCTCTCCTTTTTATTACTTTCTTTCTTGCTTATTTGGGTTCACTCAATGAACTATTTCTAATTTTGTAAGTTGAACACTTAACCGACCTGTTTTTAATCTTTCTCATTTTCTGATTAATCTTTTAAAGCTATAAATCAACACCAACATTACCTTCCTAGTTTCCATAGCTATTTCTTTTTTTATAATAAAAATTAAAATTTATTCATATTTATGCAAACTTACAGATCATAATACATGGTGCCATTTGCATGTAAGAACAAGCAATGTAAACAACCACACAGATGTAGTATTAAGTTGCCACTACATAAAGTTAACTGTAGTACATATTGTACGTGTTACTGTTTTAGGTTTGGGTTATTAAGGTTCCGATTTTTGGCATATCTTTATTCCTCTAAATTTTCATTCCTTTGCCCCTTTCCCCTTTTCTTATTCTCTTGGACCATTTCCCTATTGGGTGAGATCTGTCGCCTCATCTCTCTGTATCCATATTTTATCATTTTGTTTATACTTTGCTTCACTCAAATGAGGGTTACCATACAGAATTCGAGCTTGTGTGTCTGGTTTATTTCACTCAAAATTATGTTTTCCAGATCCGTCCCTTTTCCTACAAATGATTCTAATTTGTCCTTCTTTATAGCTGAGAAATATTACATTATATAGAGATACCACATTTTGTTTATCCAGTCATCTGTTGACAGGTATACAGGCTGCTTCCAAAATTAGCTGGTCAGGCAGAACCAATATTGTCAAAATGGCCATACTCCAAAACTCTTATACAGAGTCGATGCAGTCCCAATCAAAATACCAACAGCATACTTTACAGATCTGGTGAAAACAATCCTAAAATTTATATGGAACTAGAAGAAACCCTGAATAACAAAAGTAATTCTAGGCAATAAGAGCAAAACAGGTGGCATAGAAATACCAGACTTCAAGATATACTACAAAGCTACAGTAATAAAAACAGAATGGTACTGGTACAAAAACAGACAGGTAGACCAATGAAACAGAATCGAGGTCATAGAAACTTCCCCAGACATATTCAAATATATAATCTTTGACAAGAGTCCAAAAGCATATGTTGGAGGAAAGATAGCCTATTCAACAAATGGCATTGGGAAAACTGGTTACTCATTTGTAAAAGAATAAAATTAGACCCATATCTCTCACCATATACTAAACTATAATCAAAATGGATTAAACATCTAAACATTAAAACAGAAACATTAAATCTTTTGGAAGACAAAATAGGTAAAACACTCGAAGACGTAGGAGTAGGAACAGACTTTCTAAACAGAACCTCAATTGCACAGGAAATAGCAACAAGAATCAGCAAATGGGATTATATCACACTAAAGAGGTTTTGTACAGCAAAAGGTTCAATTAGTAAAGTGAAGAGAGAACCTGCAGAATGGGAAAAAAATTTTGCCAGCTATTCCTCAGATGGAGGACTAATATCCGGAATATACAAAGAACTCAAGAAAATTAAAACACCTAAAATTAAAGACCCAGTCAAGAAATGGGCTAGAGAAGTGAACAGACACTTCACAGAAGAAGAAATACAAGTGGCCAACAAATATATGAAAAACATGTTCAACATCTTTAGCCATTAGATAAATGAAAATTAAAACAACACTAAAGTTCCATCTCAAGGCAAAAATAATGGCAATCACTAGGAAATCACACAATAACAAATGCTGGCATGGCTGTGGAAAAAAAGGAACTCTCCAACATTGTTGGTGGGAATGCAAGCTAGCACAACCACTTTGGAAATCAGTATGGAGATTTCTCGAAAGTCTGAAAGTCTAGAAGTTCCATACTACCCAACAATTCTGCTGCTAGATATCTTCCCTAAAGAGCTAAAGTCATCACACTACAGCAATATTTGCATGCCAATGTTTATAGCCTATAGCCACACAACCCATAGCTATTTCTTTCAGGCAGAAAAAGTGGTATAATGTATCATCATGTAGATCTTGCCTCAGGGCAAAGAATGAACCAGTCAGTGTCTGAGATTATGCAAAATATTTCCTCAATCCTCACAATGAACAATCAGATATCATCCATGTAAGGTCAGGAAGAACATGAAGCAGAGAACAGGATGTAAAAAGCGGTTCATTTCACTCATCCATGTTAAAAGGTAAAGAAAGGAAAAAGAGGCTGTAGATGCGATACTGATACTGTCTCTTAGATTTAAGGATTTTGCTCAGTATGACTCCTTACTCTTTGAGGATAGTTCCTTTTGTTACTATAGGCTCAATAAAAATATTTCATCAGCCATCTACTTTCTTTTTCTCCCGTTCCTGGTTATCAAAATCTTCTGAGTCACTATCAGATTTATCAAGCCCTTACTATATCCCAGACCCTGCTAGGCTCTGAGGAAATCATGTAAAAGATAAGCAGAGTCCCTGCCCTTGAAATATTGAATTTACATATTTGCCTCTAAAAAAAAAGTATCCTTGTTTAAATATCTTATTTCTAAGAAAACATTTAAATTATTTTTAACTTTCTTGTACTTAAAAAAAGAGTTTATATGTGATTAATAATCACCATAGTGTTTCATAACTACATTGAGTGGGATTTTCTTTCTCATAATCCAAATGACTAGTCAGATAATTATGTGGGGATATGAAGTAGAAAATGCTAATTTTCTCATTTGACAAGTAGGTGGATGAGAGTTTCGGTGACTGGTACATAGAATACATGAGGAGGAGTGATTGAGGGAAAGAAAACGAGTTCAGGTTTCTAAATATAAGTTTGAGTTTTCTTTTTGAAACCCAAGTGGACGTATACAGCTGTAAATCATTGGTTATATTGGTTTAAATCTTAGAAGAGAGGATTAACCTTAAGAGTGAGGTTTAAAATCACATTCCAAAAGATATCAACTGAAGGCATGAGAATTAGTGATATCACCCAAGAAAAGCATAGGGATAAGATGGGCACTAAGCCAACACTCAGTTCATTCTCCTAAGCCAGTGGTTCTAGTTCTCACCTTTATATTACTGCACACCTGATGGATAAGTAATCAACACCTATTTATTCTGCTTCATCTCTTTTACCATGCTGTCCTCCACCTTAGGCTGAATAAAATTGATGTATTGAAACATCACCAACATTTAATGTATTTCCAATTCTGTCATCTACACTGTCTATCTTCTTTTGTGTATGCGTCCCTTCCTAATTCCCCAAAACCAAAACCCTAGTGGCTGTTTGTCTTGACAATGAACATTCACTGGGGCCCACTCTATGCTTACCACTGTTCTAGTATCAGGAACTTCAGCAGCAAAAGAAAATGGTTACAAGCTCCTAATATGCTAGTCTCTCCCCCATTTAGCCTCTGCATATAAATGTAACTATATTTTTTCCTACCAATTTATATTGCCAAATCAATTATCTCCACATAAATGTGCATCTTGACTTATTTCAATCTCTGGACCAAATCCAAGGAAGAACAATTAATTCCATACAGCATTTCACTCTTACTGTTATTCTCTTATTATTTTGTTATGTAATTGTTTTATTTTTTTCATAAAATAAAAAAATTTAAAGCAAATATGACAAATTTTATTATCTTAATTTGGCCTGTATATTATTCAGTGCTCATAAGAGCTTGCAGGGCTGGAGCAAGGCTCTCCAGGGCTGGAGCAAGAGCTTGCACATGGTCTGAATCAGATTCATAGAGAACACAGAAATTTATAAGATTAGCTCACAATATTCATGTGCAGAGTGAAATGTGGAAGAGTGCAAGAGGTCTGTTCACACACTAGAGATCCAAAAATATAGCCAGCGGCCTGGAGCCCATGGCAGTGTCCTGTATGAGTCTGTATCAGGCGGCTAAGGAATCTGTGATGGAAGACTGAAGGGTCTGCACAGGAAAGCCCAAGGGCCGGCGCTGGGCCCTAGAGAGACTGTGTCAGCCAGACAAAAAGCCATTGCTGGAAATGAGGTGCCTGCGCCAAAATGCAGGAGATGACGCTCAAGGCAAAGGCGAAGACCTCTGATGAGAACAACAGCCATCCTCGGCTGCGGTGAGGAAAATCAGCTGCACTGAAACTCTTTCAAGGAAGATTAGCAGTCGCAAGGAATATCAGCTCAAATCGTCCCTCCAGTTCTTTTATACCATTCCAACAACCAGGTGACTCTAATTGGCTGGGTGTTCCCATTCAAGTTGACAATTAATTAATTAACCACCAAGGCTGCTATTACAAAGCACCATTAAATAGGTGGCTTATAAAGAACAGAAATAATACTTCTCAAAGGTCTGGGGGTTTGGAAGTCCAGGTTCCAGTGCAGTCAGGTTATTGTAGGAGTTCTCATTCAGGTTACCTACTTCTTGTATCACTTCACGGAAAATAAATAAGCTAGTTCTTTGAACTCCTTGTAGGGCTCTAATCCCACCCATGACAAGGCCACCCTCATGGGTATTAGATATTAACAAATGAATATTAGGGGAGGAAAACATTCAGATCATAATAATTACAATACTTATTTTAGAAATTAAGAAGATAAAGCTTAAACAGCTATACTAACTCTCCTAAGTTAACACATATATGAAGTGGAAACGCCAATAAGAAATCAGATTTTTGGTTTCAATATCAGCATTTGTGCCACCCTTTCATGGTAAATAAACTGTCTTACAAGATATTAAATTTATAATATCTAAAAAACTGCATTAAGTCTTCATTTGGAAATTTTCTCCTAATATTAGAGTCATTTTCATACTTTTCTTCCCATGTCCTATATCAAAGCAATCGAATATTTTAAATATTCTGCAGTCTCATATTTATCTCTCTGACTCCACTACTTCATGCTCTAATTATCTCCCTATATGCCAGACTCACCTGATCAATCCCATTACTCCTCTAGATATGGTCAATCATTCAAATTTTGTCACCATTTCCCTAGTTTACCCTTCATATAGCTCTACATATTTGCTCAAGATAATCTTTCTAGCATAATGCAATCATGTAAGAAATATTTCTTGATCTCTCTTGTATGTGAAGCCCTATACTCCAGGTGCTCGAGCTTAGATTCTATAAATTATCATTGACATTAACTAAATGTTTATTTTGACACAAATATTAAGCCACTAAACTTGCTGAAAAGTCTATGAGATCATATCGGCAGTATTTTTTCATTCTTTAGATGAAGAAACTGAAAGAACTTACCATGGTCGGAACAGAGAAAACATAAATGTTATCCTAGTCTATCTGAATTCAACATTCTCACATGTAATCTTAGTATATTAGTCAGAGTTCTCCAGAGAAAAAGAAACAATATATGTGTGCTAGCATTACTATGAATGATTGGTGTATTAGGCAGCTTTCCTATTTAGGCAACAAGACAGGAAAACAGCACCAGAGAGTAAAGGGTCAGGATCAGACTTTGATCTCATGCCTATATGATCCACCCAGACACACCTAGAAGCGTGCTTTACTAATCCTGTGGACAGTTCCAAAGTTAATAAAGTTGACAATCCAGCTAAATTGTCACATTCCATCCCTTGTCAACTCGACACCCTAGTATATCTCCTTAAATCATACTTAATCTCTAAATAAACACGGGATGATAATTCTGACTAACATGGTACAACTATCCCACATACAACTGAAGTGCAGTAATCCTTTTCCCCAAAGTTTCAGCAGTCCCAGAATTGCTCAGAAGTACAAGTCAAAGTCTCTTCTGAGACTCAAGGTAAACTCTTAGCTTTAAATCCCTGTAAAACATCAAAACCAAGTTACATATTCTCAAAGTACAATGGCATGGGGTACACATTTCCATTCCAGAAGGAACGAATAAAGGATAGAAAAGAATTGGACCAAAACCTAGCAGGGCAAACATTAAATACTGTAGCTCTCTTTCTGGCATCCAGGACACATGGTGGTGAGATGTGAGTTCCTGAGGGCTTAAACAACCCCAACCCTATGGCCTTGCTGATTGTAGGTCACATAGCTTCTTTCTTGAGTGTCTCCACTCAGGGTCCAAAACTCAGTAGATGCTCCACATTCCTAGCACCTCCAACTACCTGGGGTGTTCACTGAAGTTTTAGCTTTGTTCTCACTGCTTTACTCACTGCCCCCTCGAGAGTTCCTTGTCTGGTCTCCCAGGCTTCCCTTCGAAATCTGGGTGAAAGCCTCCTTGACCCCAAAACTCTCGCATTCTGGTAAAGCCGGCATAACATGGGTGATGTCAGTGTCTGCTATCAATGAGAAGAGTAGCCAAGCCCCTGTGGACTCTGCAATTCCCTAGGAGGTCCAGCAACTCTCCTCTCAAATGAAATTTGACACTTTCATACCCTTGACCCTGCAACTACTGGGCTCTTGCTGATCTCTGAGATGCTCTCAAAGCATCTCTCTTCTTTCCTTGGATTTGGTTGCAGGGATAGGTACTTGAATTCTTTTCAGTGGTGCTAATCTTTCAAAAACCATCCCTCCTTTGGTTCTGAATTTATACGTGGTTTCTTTTTGAGCCAAAGTTTAAGGTTTTCAAATTTTTCTTCTATGCTCTTTGTCACAAATTCTCACTGTAAATCTGGCTAAAAGCTGACAAGGATACCCATGCTACAGTGTAGACACTGAACTGCATTGATATTTCCTCTGACAGATGAATTAGTCCACCACCCTTAATTTTAGTCTTCTACAAAGTTTCAGGGAAATAGACAAAATGTAGATGTTTTTGCCACAGTGTAACATACATGGCCTCTAATCCAATGACCAAAGAAATCATTGTTCCCAATTAAAATAAACTGAGCCTAGTCTTTAATTTCCTCACTCCTGTCAGCATTCTAGTGTTCTGATTGCTGACCAAAATCACCCATTAAGCTCTTACAACATTCTAAGGCTTCTCTTGCCAAGCCCTTCCAACCTCCTCCTGCAGTCAAGTTCCAAAGCCATCTAAACCACGTGGTAAGGTACAGCCCCGGAAAAACCCCACTTCTCTGATACCAATTTTCTGTATTAGTAAGCTTTTCTATTGCTGGATAAACTACCTGACATTCATTTAAAACAGAAGAAGACTATTTTTTTCACAGCTTTAAGGGATTCGGTCCATGTTTGGCTGGCTCCACAGCAGAAATATCATGGCAGAAGTGTATGGTAGAGCAAAGCTATAACCAGGAAAGACAGCACAGTGCCGGAGAGTAAGGAACCACAGCCCAGCTATATACTCAGAAATGTGATTTACTAATCTGTGAGGTATTTCTTAATCCAGTCAAGTTGGCATACCATGATTAACAGTCACAATCAGTTCATATATTCATGGAGACTAGAAGTCCCACAATCTGCCATCCACTAGTTGGCGACTAAAAAAAAAAGTGATAGTGTCATTTATTGCAAATCCAAATGCCTGAGAACCAAAGAGTAGACATTGTAAGTCCCAGTCCGAGTCTAAAGGCCCAAGAACCAGGAAAGCTGAAGTTCAGGAGCAAAAGAAAGTAGTTGTCTCAGCTCCGGAAGAGAGTGTGTTCACTGTTCCTCCGTCTTTTTGTTCTTTTCAGGACCTCAGCAGATTGGATGATGACTATCTGAACTGTGCAAGTAGATGTTCTTTGCTCAGTCTAATAATTCAAATACTAATTTTTTTTTTTCAGAAATACCACCACTAATCTCACACACACACCCAGAAAAATATTTTATTAGCTATCTGGCATCCTTTGTTCTAGTCAAGTGGCCTAAAAATTTAACCTCCCTGCCATCCTAGTACTTAGAAATTTATGATGATCATTTGATTAGAAATTTTTGTTTTGTGTTTTTTTTTTATTTTAAGCTATTCTAGTTCTGCTCTCAAAAGTATTTGGTATTCAAGTTCTATTTGGAACTAGATAATGTGATTTTTATAATGGCAAGTTTTAAACATTCATGGAAAAACAGGAGTCTCAGTGCCAATGCACAATAAAGAAGTGTTGAGGAAATGTAGAAGGGGGGAGTTAAAGAATTCATCTCTTTGATACTGTGGTACATTTTAACTTTCCAAGGAGCTATGAGTTACTAAAGATTAATGCACACAGCCAGTCTCTTATATTTACTGTGTACTAAAAACAAGAAATTCTTTTTCATTGGTGTGTAAGAACGCTAAGACTTACAGGACCTTGTCTACAAAATGGATGTGTTTTTCTCTACTGCTTCTCTCAGCGATCGTTTACTTTAAATATAAAAATATCTGAAGAGAAAGATTATCAAGGATTATACATTCAATTTAGAAAAAATTAAATCTAGTGCATATTACATGGGTTGCCTTTCAGCATGCATATTATTGTAAAGATTTTTAAAGACATACTAAAGTTCAAAAGGATACATCTCTCATCAATTCATAACCTACAGGTCAAGTTTGCCCAGAAATATTGCAGAATTTCAATGAGCAAGGCATTGGGGAACACAGAAGAGAATGACTGTATGAAAATTAAATGTGGAGGATTTAAGGTCTGGGAACTTTCATGTGGATGAACTTGGATTATCTTATGCTCAGTAGTCTATTTCTTTAATGCCTTGTCTACACAACAGCTACACACTACTCAAGAATTTACCAAGAAAAAACATAGAATGAGAAATCTAATAATTCTGGAGTATACTGCATACATATTCCTATTTTACTCCAGCCAAGTAAATTTGGGAATTTTTACCTCTGTCCTTAAACTCAGAGTCACTCTAGGGGACTGGCAATTGACTATGCCCAAGTGAAGTTGTAGCAATGCAAATATCTAATGTAAGAAGGCTGCTCAGAGAGCGACATAAATTCTGGAGGAGTAAAAACTGTTACAACAAGAGTACAGGAAGTCGCTTTTGTTGTATTTCTAAAAGAAATAAATATTTTCACAAAATAGAATCACTGACTCAAGACAGGCTACCAGACCGCCACTCCTCAGTCTTCAGCCTGCTCTGTTCACTGTCCCCATCTGCAGATTCTAAGAGTCCTCATCCCTAACACATTGAGCCAGAAAGAGTCGCAAGGCCATTGCCGTTTCCTTTCTTAGAAGAGTGAAGCAGCAAAAAGACTAGTACTTGAGAAAATTATTGTCATATATCTCATTAATCCTAGAACATATATTTTGTTCACAATTTTATATCTCAGAAATTGAATATTTCACTTTACAGTTACTAATCGCCAGGGATTATGACCAATATGTTCAAATTGTTTGGATTCTATTGTTTTGGTTAAATTACGTACACGATTGGTACTAGGAGTAATTATTTGAAATGTCTTTTAAAAAGTCAGCTATGATGGTTCATTAAAATTAATTTATTACATGGGCAGAAATATAGAAAAATAGAGTGAGGGAAATCATTAAATAGTCATTGTTGGAGAAATAACCACAAATCTAAAATTTCCTGCAAAGCAACAATCAAGAACATGATAGAAATTAAGAAAGCCTGAGGCAGGAGGATCACAAGTTCAACCCTAACCTGGGTTCAATCCCCAGTACCACAAAAAAAAAAAAACCCATAAACAAAACAAAACAAAACAAACACCCAAGATGCATGGTAATGCTGCTTTAACTTGAATCACCTACAGATCTTGTTCAATATGCAGATTCCGATTTAGTACTTGGGGGCGGGGCAGGGGAAGCCAGAGATTCTGCATTTCAAATAAGCTTCTAATAATGTAGGTCATGCCAAGGTCACAAGGTGTTAAAGAATTACCTCTCAACACCACGCAATGTAACTGGAGAGGAGATCAATTGCTATTTACCTCTGAATAAACAGGAAAAATTTCAAAGAACTGAGCAGCTGGTAATCAGTACACGTGTTGTATAAAACTCCCTTAGCCAGAACTTCCTACTGTCTTTGAAGGGAAGTTTTTACCCTCTGGCTCCCTGTTATTCGAAGGAGAAGTAAGCATAAGTATGAATAGTCACACAGGAATGGACCATCATAAAAACTTGTAAAATGGATATCAATAGGGGATTTTTTTAAATAAATACAGCTTCAGCAATCCTTTTGATGGCACTAGTGCCGGTATTATGTTGAAAACACACCTGTCAATGACTCTGAGTTAAATGATTCAGAAGAACAGAATTCTGTATGTGCAAACATTTAAGAATATCTATTTATGTTTCTTATTTTATTTTTATGGACAGACAGGAGTACTATATGGTTTTTAAAAATCTTGTCTAAAAAAGTCTGAAAGTGCTTTCTATAAATGTAAAATAAAAAGTCTAGGTGCCAAAGCACTATAACTGTCATAAGTCTCCTTTATATTACAGTATATCTTTCTCACAAATCATGGTTCGCTCATTATGATCAAATACAGCAGAATGACAGCAAAACATCTCACTCACCTCTACTCCTACAAGCAATCACAAAGTTATACTTTGAAACTAAAATGTAAATATGGAAAATCAGCATGCACTATGCAATAACCTAGAATAATTTTCTGTAAAATGAAAACATAAGTAAATTATCAACCATGAAGAAAACCCCATGAATTGTTGACTGGAGAGTTTGGTAATGTTCAGATTGTATTAGTTAAAATTAGGAGTAGCCTCACCAAAAAAGGGAAACTGGAACATGTAATCAAATAAATTGCATTCCCTCTGTTATAAAGAAAGAATAAAGTAATATATATTCTATACATATGATCGGGAATGATCAGGAAGAATGACAGTAAGGGATATCGACAGAGAAAGCATCCAAGATGATGCAGAGGAAGGCATGTCCTGATTCCAGCAGCAAGCATCCAGTCTCTCTTACAAACACACCCCAAGTGAAGATAGACATAATAGACATGTGCTTATCCACCTCATTCCCCCTGGACCGACTTAGTGCTCACAACGCAACCTTCTGATTCTAATTTGTCTTTTTTGTAGTTTCGCTGAGGAGAAAGAATTCACTCATACTAAGACAAACATTCCACTTCAGCTGAAAGTTCAATATTTAAGATGGGGAATTAATAAGTTAAAACTCTGGACAACACACCAGTCCTTTGGGGTTTGGTCTGGTAAAAATGCCCAAAGGATGTCACCTCAGAGCAAGCCTGAAAAATTAATTTCTGGGCCTGCAGAGCTGAGACTCAGACCCAGCAACATGATGACCTTATCAAATAATGATTCTGACCTTGTCTAAACCGCTAGCTGGATTTCTGAGCAAATACTTCCTTACCTGCAACAATTACTACAACTCACAACAAAAAAGTCAGAAAAGTAACACACTCAATTTTATATACCACTTAACTCTTGACTTAATCCCCGGAAGTATAGCTTCTTAATCATAGCTACTATTTTCTTATATTTCCTATTTATACTATCAAGGCAAACTGGTGGATGATAAATAGTTCATAATTTCTATTTGAGTCTCTTCGTGGAAAAATGCAGAATAATTTTTACTATGCAATTTCATCTAAACCAAATCCACCAATATGAGTTTACAAGAAACCTAGCAAGATCTTACCTAATAATGTGGGAGATTAGATAAGTCAAATAGAAGAAACATATTAAGTAAACACAGAAATACTGGCTTTCAAATGGGGGAAATAACAATTTATATAATCTAATGTCTAACATAAATGACTGAAATACAAAAAAATTTTGTGCACAAGTGAGTTATAGTAACTGCCTAAAATCAGTGCTTCTCAAACTTTACCATGCACCAGAATTAGGTAGAGGGCTTGTTAAAACACACATTGCTGGGCTCCATTTCAAAGCAATTTAAGGGGCCTTAGATGGAGGCCAGAGAATTTGCATTTCTAGCAAGTATCCAGATGCTGCTGATGCTGTCACTTGCAAATCCAAACTCTGAGAACCACTGTTTTCTATCCAAGGGATGTTTAAGCTAGTATGAAACGAAGAAGTCTTAGGCAGTATGTGCTAACACTAACTGCACACTGGGATCACCTAGGGAGTTCTGAAAACTAGCTTTCTTAGAACGCACCTCTAACCAATTAAATGAAGATTTCTGAAGGGTAGTGTCATGATCTTTTAATTTCATTAATCAAAATTTAGTGTGTAGGATTTGAGTAAAAATGATGGGTCTAGCTCAACATCTACTGAGAGTCCGGCAGTGGATGCTATATTGGTAAGTACCGTTGAAGGTCGTGAGTTCCTCATGTGGACTCATGAACCTCATTTGTTACAGCTTGGTGGTTAGCAGTGCAGATTTTTTTAGCCGCCTTTCATATTCCACTTCTACCTCTCTGGGCCTGATCTGTAGATTAGAAATAATAGCACCTGCCTACTAATGTGGGGTGAATAAGTCCCTGGCAATAGAAAATGCCAAGTAAACATTTGCCATTTTTATTATTATCTCAATTGCATAACATTCAAGAGGCTTCTCTACTTTAACATCAGAGCAGCAGCTCCTCCAAAATTATCTTCCACTGCTCTCTCTGTTTGTCTTAAATATGGCACATCATAAACAAGACTGTCAGCAGGAGTCATTGACTCTACTTTCTCCTCGAAAGTTATTCTTTGTTTGGGATCCCACTTGACCACATGCCCTGCAATAAAATGCTTACATAAGCCTTATTTCTGCCATTGCAGTTCAGGACAGCAACACTATTCATGTCTCAGATAAGAAGAACTAGAGTCTCAAGGTGAGAGAATTACGTTATGCAGGGTTTGTTTCCTGTGCCCCAGCACAGCTTTGTTTGGGCTAGATTCTGGCAGTTTCCTGCACCGAGTACATTGTCTCCAAAGTTTGTTAAGAACCAGTTATGAGGGGTGGGATGTGTAGATTCAGCTTGACATGACTGCTGCCATCTTGAGTTACTGCCATGATTGCTCCCAGGATAACACTACATGGTTTTTCCTGCATAGTTTCTCAGCAAACTATAAGCAGGTAAAACCAATAGAGTGATATGTGGAGCCTTACAATCAGACCCTGGTGCCAGAAATGTGCCCAAATCCATCATATTAGCTTAAGATTAAACCAGGTACATCCTGACTTGGACAAAGTCACTTTTGTCCTGATCAATATATACACCTCTACTCACCTAATTTTTCTTTTTTCTCTTTTTGGTGCTGGGGGATCAAACCCAGGGCCTTGTGATTGCTAGACAAGCACTCTAACCACTGAGCTAAATCCCCAGCCCCTACATAATTTTGAGATAAATTTGAAACCTAATTTTGAGACTCGTTCTTACTGTCATCCAGGACCATACTTCTGTCTACAAATGCCCCCAATAAATTGTGCTCTGTACAATCCTGGATCTTCTCCCTCTTTTCTGGAATACCTTTTATAATTATCATTAAAAGTTCTATTTTTAAGCATTTTCAAATTATAGATTGCTAACACAAATATATCGCTTAACTTAGTGTCAAGAGATTTGATTACGGTGGTCATTTACAATACAGGAGATGTGCTTATTTATACAGAAGAGGAACTAAAGTTCATGTAACTTATGAGTTACTGAAATCCACCTAGTTATTTATTGCCAGAACTGACTCTTAGCCACTTTCTGTAATATCGAATGCTCTATCTTTCCCATTAGGTCAAGTTGACTCTTTCTCATGATTCACGATGATGATTTATTACAAATAATAAATATTACTAAATATCAAAATACTAAAAAGAGAATGTGAACCCACTGTCAGATTTCCATAGTAACACAAACAAGTTTCCTTCTGAGATTCTTCCCATAGACAAAGGAATGGATTTGCTGACATTCACAAACCCTTTAGTGAGTTATTCTGTAAAATAAAAACTGGACATAAGAGAAACTTCACATAACTGAAGTTATAAAATTGGTAGTACTTTACAGAAAGAATAAGGAGAATTGATAAAATATCATATAAATTAAATGTAGCAGTTTAACTCAGGTAATAATAGGCCCCTGCAAGAATTTAGAAATGTATTTTGCAGATTTACTAGTAGCCATCGAAATCTCTGCATCTGTCTATCTGTGCAGACTCGGTGTGCAAACAGTAAAAATGTCAATTGTTTTAAAATTATTAAGTTTCAAATATAGGTTATTTCACTGAATATTCAAATTAAAATATCCTCATGCTTCATTTTAAAAGGAAGTTGCAAGTTTTAGGTATAATTAAGTAACTTATTGGGATTTTTTTTAACCTCTTTGCATTAATAGATTTAACAGGACATATCAGATGCCTAGATATAAAAAGGCATTGCATGGGCTCAAAATAGTTGAGTTTTATTTCCTGCTTCTAGATGCTCACACTACTCATCTGCAGGCCTGTGTCCTCCACTAAGCTGTGAGTTCATGGAGAACAAGACGCTTCAATTTCTATAGATCTGATGCTTAGTAGACAGGATGTCAAAAGGAGTGCAGCTTTGGCTCCAGAGGCCCAGCTTTGCAGTTTATTAGCTATGTGACTTTAAATTTCAATTTTCAGATCACAGTTCTTGGGGTAATAATAAAAAACCTCTCCGATAAAGTATTGTATTAAGTGAAAATAATGCACATAACATGACTGACCCTGGTTTGTTTCTTATTATTATGCTTACTGAATCATTGCTGAATAAATGAATTCCTCAATCTACAATGATGAACAGAAGAATGATATGTGGCAACATACAACAAATGACATATGAATAATAAAAGCTGCATTTGAGGGTTGGGGATTTAGCTCAGTGGTTAGAGTGCTTGCCTTGCAAGCATGAGGCCCTGAGTTCAATTCCCGGTACCAAAAAAAAAAAAAAAAAAAAGCTGTATTTGTAAACTTCTTAACCTCCCAACTAAACAGGGGACATTGGACAGACAACATAAAACCAATCCGACACTACCTGAGAAATTTGGTTAAACTTCATAGAAATTTTGACAATAAAATATTTGGTGTCATCCTATAAAAAGAAAGCCTGGTCCTATTTCAAGCTGTCGAGGTCAAGAAAGATAGGGAAGGTGGAGCATGCAGTCCAGATGGAAAAAGGCTGTTGGGTTATGGCACTTAAATGCAAAACATGATCTTGTATTGAATCCTGAATTAGAAAAGAAAAGAGAACACTTTTGAAACAGTTCATAATATTTAAACAACTTCTATGGATTGAATGGTAGTTTTGAAGTGTGGTCATATGAGACAATATCCCTGTTTGGGTAAACACACATGGGGAACACCTAAGAAAACTTTGCAACTTTCACTGGAATCCTTCAGGAGATAATTATTCCACGTATACAAATATGGAAGGGGGAGACAGATATAATAAAATGAGTATAAATAAAACAAATATAATAAAATGTCATCTAACTGGAAATTTGTCATGAAACATACTGATTTCTTTGTAGTGTTCATGTAACTTTTCTATAAATTTCAAAGTAGACTGAGAAACACAACATAAGAGATATTTATAAATCAGTTTCAGAACTTACATTCAATTAAACTTGTGACTACTTTAGTATTTCAGAGAAGTATACAGAATGTAGCTGAACTCTTCCCAGACTCGCAGGGTTGATTTCTACTTCTCATAAACAGGCTACCCATCTTCAGATGCTCTGCTTATGGCTTCCTCTGGCCAGCCTACAAGTTACTGCAAGAGTAACCTTTCTTTTTTTTTTTAGGAGTAAAATAATCTTTAAGTGCTTAAATATGGTGGTGAAAATGAGAATGAAGAGGAAAGAATAAGGAGCACAAGTTTTATAAAGGATGAATCAAAGAAATAAGTAATTATTTCATATAATAAACATGAAGGATGTAACCAAATGAATGGTGGTGCCATTTAAAAATAGGAAATTAGGAAAAACTGGTGGCAACAAAGATAAATTTGTTTTTAAGTAGTTTGCTCATAAAGTGATTAGAAGACACTCCAAATTAAATGTTCAGTGGACTGTAGTAACCATCAGGCTGAAAACCAGGGATGAAGAAAATTCAGGCTTCTAAATAGAGAACTAACAGTCATTCTTAGAATTGTTTTAAACTGCTGTATATTACACCCACTCAGGTCTAAGAAACTTAATTTAATGAAGTTTTTAACCACTGGCAAATTTGAATGTTGAAAAGCAAACAGGGTCAAGGATTAACACACACTTTGTTAGCATTAGCTTTTATCATCTGATAACCAACAGCTGCTATTCATTAACGACTAATTTCATTAGCTGTTGTATGTGCATTTTATTGGAATAAAGACTATCCTGTTTAGCTCAGAAATTTGTAAAACATTCGACTCAGATTATTGATAAATTTGGAACACAGAAAACAAAACTGGAAAGCACAGTTTAAAGCAGCTTAGCTAGGAAGCTAATTGGAGCTGGGCAGTCTTTAAGGATTGTACATTAAATCTCCTTACATAACAGTAGATCATGATGTTCAATTAACTAAAATGCTTTCGGTTAGCTCACTAGAGAGTAAAAAATAAACAACCAATAATAGTCCATAATTGGAAACAAATATTGAAGCAGGCTTATCAATTTTGTAAAAGACTAAGAAAACTTCACACACGTCCTGTCCATATTCACAGAACTCCATCACATCCCAATTACTGTTTATAAAATACTAACATAAGGATTTTTTTCAAAACATTTATTCTATTAGTCACAGTCTAAACCAATATAGACTTCATTAGTTACAGATGCCACTAGTTATTAACAATTTCCTGAAGGCATTTTTACCCTTAATATCTGTTACATTTGCTGCTCATACATTTTAATTATAAATTAAAAGCAATGCAAATGTAACAATTAACAAAACAGAGAGCATTTCTATTTACAAAAATACTACATTTAAAGTCATTTTAGTTTCAGAAATTCTTCATGTCAGCTGAATTGTTTTACATCTAGTCACATTACACCTGCAGGTGACTGAAAAAAGTCTGAAATTCTAAATTTGTTATCACATTAAATCACCCTGGCAAATATTGCTAAATACATATTTTATGATGGAAAGCTTCCTGTATGTACCAGTTGCTATAAATTCACTTCATAAGATCATTAAATACTTGTCACCAACTCAAGAAAATATATTCAGAAGTTTTCTCTGAATATTTATTTTTTAACTTAAAGATAGTAGATTGCTAACCTTACAAAAACTAAACAGAAAATAAAAGCAGCATTTTGATCCCTTTTGAAAATGATATCATCTATGTCTTATATATAATGTGAAGAAAACTGTGTATATGTTTTATATTTATTATGACAACTTAACAGTAGTTTCACAAATCTCTGTTATAAGACTGTTGAGAACATTGTTCTTGCCATATAAACTGCTACTTACTGTCATACCTTCATTAACTGGATGCTATTTCTGATAGGTGCAATGTCCTACCTTTTCACATCCTCTGAGAGAATTTCTCATCCTTCAGAACGTACCATGAGCAGCAGCTCCTCAGTCAGCCTTTCTTCTCCATTTTACAGTCCACTCACACAAAGGCAGGTGGAGTCACTTGCTCCTCTATGCTAATACAGCACTTTTCACGTGTCTTGGTCACTTTCCTCTAACTGAAACACAATACCCAACACCTGGACTTTAAAGGCGCAGAGGTTTGTTTTGGCTCCTAATTACAGCCCATGGTCAACCGACTCCAAGGTGGAATCAGCATGGCAGAGGGATGCGGAGGAGGAAAGGTGTGCATGTCATGGCAGCCAGGAATCAGAGAAAGAAGGGAGAGAGAGACCCTTTCAGGCCATGCATCTAGTAACCCACCTCTAACCAGGCCCCAGCTCCAAACAGCACACTCAGCTGTAATGCCCCCATGATCCAGTCCTCTCTCTCTCCCTCTCTTTCTCAATTCTATACACCCCCACCAGCTATCTGAGTACATGAAAGAGAGTAAGAATTCAAATATTTACTGCTCAATCAGATTATATACTTTAGTAAATAGAGTATCTTAAACTTAAGCACTTCCAGAAACACATTTTATTTCATTGAATTCATTGACAAAGAGAATCAAAATAGCAAAGTAGTGATCAGCACAAAACAGCCCATCAAGCACCTGAAATTCAAACACCTGGAAAATAACAATAAAAAAAACCAAAAAACTAGATCTCCAGGAATCAGGAGTGAACCAAAACGAAAATTAGAAGCAACAGAGAAGTTGTAGAAACAGACCACAACGCAAAGAAAACTAAGAAGCAGTCTGGAAGCTCACCCCAGCGCCCGGGAAGTGGAAACTATCTCCACAGACACAAGGATTGTAAGCCCCCAGGATGAAGCGCTCCAAAGAGAAACAGTGGACCAGCCAGCAACACTAGCCCCAGGAAAAGCCCACAGCTACTATAAACTGCAAAAACAGCATGGGATTCGTCTCCAAGAGTGGCTCTTTCCAGTGTAGGCAATGGTTGGAGAAGGAATCCAGCGCAGTACCTGCTGTATTGCCCGAGAGTGTTTAATAAGGCAGCATTTTGAGAAGGGGCTGATTATTTAAAACTGACACTCAGAACAACTAAAAAACAACTTCGCTTCAGGCTTCAGTGTTACCCTCCCACACTGACTAGGTGAGAGACAGCCACAGGAGACAGTCGCAGAGAGTGTGGGGGCTACACATAGACCTCCTACAAAGTTTAAGTTCAGACTGGGAAGGACACAGGGCCCTACGCTCCATGTTGAGAATGTGGCCAGGTGAATGTGGCTTTCAGAAGCAGACGGGCCTGAAGAGGCTAAAACTAGTACATCTGTCTACGTGAACCACTACCCTGCTGCCTATATTCAGCACAGATCAGAGGTCTGACTACTGTCCCAATCTATCAACATGAGCAAGGATGTGCCTTGGCTTGGGCAGCTGCCACAGCCTGTGATGAACAGACAGAGGCCCCCACGGAACAGGAGGGCATCTCACAAACTCAAAGGTCATAAAGCTAGAAGGAGAAAGCCATGACTTGCTGAATTCAAAAACTGCAGATCCTGTAAATAAACCACTCAATCAAAAATAAAGAGAAAAAACGTTTTGGGGAGGATGTTGCGGATCGAACTCAGGACTTTGCACTTGCTAGGCAAGTGCTCTACTACCAGGTTAAATCCTCAATGCCAGAGTAAAATATTTTTGAACTCCTTTGGGGTTTTCTTGTTGTTATCGTTGTTTGGTTGGTTGGATTTTTTGTGCTTTTGTTTTTGTTTTGTTTTGTTTTGTTTTTGACACAGTGTCTCACTATGCAGTTCAGGCTGGCCTTGAACTCACAGTGGTCCTCCTCCCTTACCCTCTCAGTGCTGATATTACAGGCGTGTGCCACCATGCCCAGCTTCTGCACTCTTTGTTTTATCTCTTGTTTTATCTCTTTGTTCTTCACTGGTTTTTCAGATGTTGGGAGATTTTCCTTTTCCTTTTTTTTTCCTTTTTCCTTTTATTTTTAATTGTTCTTTTTTCTTTTTTTTTTCCTTGTTCCTTTCTGATACTTTTACCTATTCAATAGAATTTGTTTTAACTCCCCAGTGGGATTTTAGCTCATCTTCCTCTGTTCATTCTCATTTCCCCTTACTTAAGCTTCCAAATTTTTCTTCTTTTATTCTCTTGTTTCCTACCCCATCTATTTTAACTAGTAAAACTATTAAGCTATATTAACATTTAGATATTAACTCTATGCCATTACTGTTGAAATTTTTCCTATTATTAGTGGAGGTATAGTTGTTGCACTTAGTAGATATTAATTGTATATCAATACTTACTGTGTGTTACTGTGTATACTGTAATCTCTCTCCTATGGTTCAGGGTGATACATTATTGGTTCCTATGATATATCAATACCCAGGTGGTTTTCGAAGCTATTATTGTTGCTGATTTAGTTGTTGCTGGCAGGGAATGTTCTCTGTGGACCAATATTCAGACTACCTTTGTGTCACTGACAACATCATAGTCAATTCCTGGAAAACTGGACACTGGGCCGAATACAATGCATCCTCCCATCCCAAATTAATAAAGGTGGTTTTATCTTGAGACAGAGGTAAAGCCTATAGTTAGCCACATCCAGAGCACATCACAGAAAAGCAGGCACTACCCAAAGAAAGCTCCATAGTAAACTAATACAAAAAGTTGAACTAATTTCTTGCATCTTACTAGATCATAATGGAATGAAATCAACAGTAAGGGAAAATACAGAAACTATGCAAACACCTGGAGAATGAATAACTCACTCTTGAATAGAAAGTGGATCATTGAAGAAATCAGGAAAAAAATTTTAAAACTCCTAGTTAAAGTAAAAATGGAAATAAGACATACAGGAGTTTCTGAGATATAGCAATGCCAGTTCTAAGAGGAGAGTTTATAGCGAGGAGAACCTGCATGAAAAAATCAGAGAGATCTCAAAAAAGTGACCTAATGATACATCTCAAGGTCTTAGAAAAGCAACAACAAACCAAAACTAAACCAAATAGAGAGAAAAAAAAAAGTTTAGAACTAAAATTACGAGATTGAGACTAAAACTCTGCACAGAATTGGTGAAACAAAGGAGCTGGTTCTTTGAAAAGATCAACAAAATTGATAAAGTCTTACCAAAACTAACCAAAAGAAAGAGAGAGAAGACCCAAATCTGTACATTTGGAGATTTTTTTTAAAATCTTGTTAAAATAAACACTACTGAAATTTAGAGGATTATGAGGGAGTACTTTAAAATCCATACACTAATAGATTAAGAGAATCTACAAAAAGTGGATAAATTTCTAAACTGAACCAAGAGGATACAAAATCCTAAGCAGATCAGTAACAAGCAATTAGACTGAAGAAGTAATTTTAAAAAGTCTCCCAACAAAGAAAAGCCCAGGACCAGCAGGGCTCACTGATGATTTTATCAGATCTTTTAAAAAATAACACCAATGTTCCTTTAACTATGCCGTGAGATGGAAAAAGAAGGAACACTTCCAAGTTCATTCTCCAAGGCCAGCATCACCCTGATAGCAAAACCAGACAAGGACATATCAAAAAAGAAAACTATAAACCAATATCTTCGATAAACAGACATGCAAAAAGCCTTAATAAAATACTTACGAACCAAACTCAACAACACATTAAAAAGATCATTCACTAAGATCAACTTGGTTTCATTCGAGAGATGCAAGACTGGTTCAACATATAAAAGTCCATAAATGTAATATACCACATAAATAGAATCAAGGACAAAAAGCACATTATCATCTCACTTAATGCAGAAAAAAAAAATCTATGACAGAAGTCAACATCACTGCGTGGTAAAAGCCCCAAAGGAGCAGGCACCGCAAGATCATACACTTCAATGTATTAAAGGCCATGAACAACAGACTCACAACCTACATCATTCTGATGGGGAAAAACTGAAACCATTTTCTCTAAAATTAGGAACGAGGCAAGTATGTTCACTTTCTCCACTTCTATTCATTATAGTATTTGAAATTTCAGGTAAAGTAATAAAGAAAGAGAAAGAAGTAAAGGGACACAAAGAGGAAAGTAAGATGTCAAATTAGCCATGTTTGTGAATGATATGATATCATTCTTAGAAGACCTTTATAGCTGACAGATAAATTCAGCAAAGCAGCAGGATACAAAATCAACATTAAAAGTCATTAGTTTTTCAGTATACCATTAATGCACTAGCTGAAAAAAAATCAAGAAAACAATTCAGCTCACAATAACTGCAAAGCAATACCTAGGAAATCGATCCAACAAAGGAGAAAGACCACTGCTACGAAAATTTCAGAACACTGAAGAAAGAAATTAAACAAGAAACTAGAAGATAGGAAAAAAAAAAACCCTTGATCACAGATTGGCAGAATCAATATGTTAAAATGGACATATTACCAAAATGGATCTACAGGTTCAATGTAATCCCCATGAAAGTACCAATGACATCTTCCACAGAACTGGAAAGAATAATCTTAAGATTTTTGTAAAACACAAAAGACCCAAAACAACGAAAGAAATCCTAAGCAAAAAAAGCAAAGCCAGGCCTGATAGCACATACCTGTAATCCCAGCACTCTAATGGATGAGGGAGGAAGACCCCAGCAAGTTCAAGGCCAGCCTGGGCTATAAAGTGAATTGTAGGCCAGCCTGGAATAGCAAGAGCCTGTCTCCAAAAAAATTAAAAATTAAAAAAAAAAAGAGCAAGTCTGAAGGCCTCACAATACCCAACTTCAACTTATACTGCAAATCTGTGCTTGTTTTTGTAGCACACATACCAAATTATACTGCAAATCCATAATAACAAAAACAGCATGGTACTGGCGCAGAAATGGACACATAAAACAATGGGGCAGAATAGAGGGCCCAGAACCAATCCACATATCTATAGCCATCTGATTCTGGACAAAGGAGCCAAAAGTAAGTACATGTTAGAGAAAAGACAGCCTTTTTATCAAATGGTGCTGGGAAAACTGGATATTCACTTGTAGGAGACTAAAACTAAATCCTTCTCTCTCACCCTGTACAAAAATCAATTCAAAATGGATCAAACCCCTGGGTATAAGTTCTGAAACTTTGAAACAGTTAAAAGAAAACATAGAAGAAACCCTTGAAGACAGACAGAGGCAACGACTTCCTGAATAGAACTCCAACAGCACAGGAAATAGTAGCAAGAATCAACAAATGGTACTACACCAAATCAAAAGTTTCTGCACAGCAAGGGAAACAATTAATAGAGTGAAGAAAGCATACAGAATGGGAAATCTTTGCAAGCTGCTCTTCCTGTAGAGGATTAATATCTAGAATATAAAAAGCACTAAAAAGCCTAACAAAAAATCAAATAATCCAATTGATGAATGGGCGAATGAATTGCACAGACACCTCTCAAAAGAAGTACAAATGGCCAATAATTATATAGCCATTAGGGAAATGTAAATCAAAACTACCTTGAGACTTCATCTCATCCTAATCATTGAATTTCTTGCCAAAGGAAAGTAGGTTTGAAATGAGGACATCTCCATTTTATACTCCTTACAAAGCTTTCAGATCATCAGTCAGCCATGCTACATAAGCCCATGAATTCCAGACCTATTTAAAATAAGTAATCTAGATGGATCACAGTAAATACATTTGTCATAGAGATTCTCTAGAAATCTTTCTATGGCCAAATAAAATGAGCAGATTTATAAGAAGGTCTGGTGAGGTCATTTATTGCCTTGAGTGTCCCAGACAAGGAAGGAATTAGTTGAATGCCTGCTGTTAACGCCTTCCTTTCTCCTTACTTGGCTTTGATGCTTATATCTTAAATTTAAAAATGTAACCAACTACAAGATTAGAGGATTATCTGCAAAATTTCTAAAATGACCCCGAATATATTTGCTATTCTAGTCAAAATTATTTCTGAAGCAACAATGAAACCAAAAAGAAATATTTATTTTTTAAAACAAGGAGTATATTTGCATTTCCAGGACATGTAAACCAAATCATATAGTCAACCAAGTTATTTATTGGATAAGTTTATTTTTGATAAAATATTTGAATCTTACATTTGAAAACTTATATTTCAAAAATCAAGAAGGGACATAAGATGTCAGTAATTTGGGAAATTTAAATTCTTTCTTCATGATCACTTAAATTTTTCTCCTGTATGAACTACCATACAAGAAGTGTGCTTTACAATGCACAGCTAATATCACAAGGAAAATTCAAAATGACAGAAATACAGAAGGCAAGAAGTATTTGATGAAGCAACTCAGGCTGCCTGATTGTGCAGGATGCAGAGATTGCCCTCGTTGCTTAAAGGTTTTGGCTTTAATGTGAAAGTGTACAAGAGGAGCGATCCCATTAGAAAACAAAAACAGTATCTCCTTTAAAAGGAATGTAACCTTGGTAGGCTAAAAAAAAAAAAAAACCTAGTAACACAAAACATCCAAGAAATTTGGGTTTTGGACAGAAAAAAAAATTCTCTAACAATACTTGATTTTGCACCTGTGTTTTCTAGAAGTTTGAGGTCCAAATTTACACATAGAGAGAGAGAGAGAGGGAAAAAGGAGGGGAAGAGGGAAGGAGGGAAGGAACGAGGGAGAGAGAGAGATCAAGAGAGACACAGAGAGAAATAAAACAATAAATATGTTTTCCAGCTATGTGGAAATTAACCACCAGAAGAACAGAAAAAGGAAGTTTAAAAATAGTTATCTCATGCTTCCAGACTAGATATAGGCAGTCTGAGAAAGTAAACTATTTGCTTTATAGTAGAACCCGATCTATGTTTTATTTTTTAATCATTTGCATGTATTAATTTGTTTAAAATTAGGTAGGGGAGTAGTTGCTATAAAGAAAGAAAGTAAACCAATGGGCAATGTGATCACATTCAAACAATTCAAATCAGCTATGAAGTTTCATTTAATCTTCTACTTATAAATAATTCACAAGGGCATTTTGACTCTTGAAAGTTCATTAGCAGAGTGCAAATCACCCAAGCAGAAGTGACTTGCTGCTTTTAAGCTGAAGCCCTGACTAGCCAGGGAGTTGCCTACAGGAATTAACCAGAACAAAATCCTGATTAAACAACTAATTGGCTTGTCTACTGATAAAAGAAAAACAAAGTGCATTTCTCCACCTCTAGACACAAGACCATAAAAACAGAGGTTTTTCCGAACCACCCTACAGAAGATGCTTAAGTCACTGACAATAAAATTCAACAAGGTGAATCCCTTAGAGGGGAACAATGAGAATGAACGGTGCTCACATCTAAGCAATCTGCCTCAGCCCTTCACAAGACAGGTAAGTTCTTTAAGTACCTAAATCAGTCCTGATTCTCATCATTGCTTCTCTGGTAACAGAATCGAGCAAATTCTGTGATATATGAGTTCTTAGTAGTTTACCTGGTACTATCTGAGTTGTGCACCCTTTGGGGAATATTCTCATTCTTTTACATCTTTGCTTTGAATAGAACAATAAGCATTTAGAGGATTATAGAATTTTGAGAAGCCTCGTGAATTTTCATTACTGATTGTGACTTCTACCATCACTCAAAATGAATCACTTCTCACATGCTAAGTTTTCCGTGTGATTTAGTTTCAAAAAAGAGTATCTAGCATCGTAGTTATACTAAGCCATATGTTAACTGCAAATTCTCCAAAACAGAGATTTCTCAATAGGAAGCAATTTTGCTATTTCAGGAACCTTTGACAATATCTGGGGAAGTTTTTGGTGGTTACAGCCCAGGGGTGGGGATGTCACTGGTATCTTGCAGGTAAAGTCCAGAAATACTACTAAACACCCTAAAATGTACAGAAGAGCCATCCACAGCAGGAAATTTTCCATAACAAAATTTCATACTGCCAACATGGGGAAACCCAGCTCTAGACAAATCTTCATTTAGGCTCTAAATCTACTTCTCTGAGAAATGGAGATAATATGAACTGCTTTGAGTCCATCAGTCATGCGGGAGTGGCCGTTACCTGACACCAGAGCCATCCAGCCTTTGTTTAGACATCTCAGCTCCAGAACTGTGAGGGATGAATTTCTATTGTTCAGAAAACAAAATTTTAACTGTTTGGTAGCCCTATTAGAAGAACCAGAGACAGTATACACAAAACAATAGCCAGTACTTTCCAAGTGCCAATTACTAATATCATTATTAATAATTTGTGTTTTTATGATAAGTCAAAGCCCAAAATGATAATTACAACAGCAATATTTACTGACAACTATCTACAGGATGATTTTCATGGATTACTCATGGGAATAACCTAAAAGAGGTTCATCGGGTTTCTAGATCAAGAGACATCTTCCCATCTGAAAAAGCCAAATGAGAAATGCCAACCACCAGCAGGAGTGTACCTCAGGGACTCGGGCAGTGCTGCCTATGACTCAGTTTAAATGAGCCTAGAGGCTGTGACTACTTAACATCGGCCCTGGAAACATTCCCTTCCCTTTCTGATTAGCAGCCTTCCCTTTCTGATTAGCAGCGACTGTCCTTGCAGGGGAGAAAACTAGAGGGGTGTGCTTAGCATTCACTACTTTACCAGCACCCTGGTTCTTTCTAACTCGATGTCAAAATAAACAATCCCACATTGGGAATCTATGTGTATGTTTTAAAACTCAAAAATGTTGAGCTGGGTACGTCCCTATTTTCCTCTGGAAAATCCTCTATCTTCATATTTAACCATTGCCGCTCATGATCACTTTCCCACAGAGCACACATAAATAGCTAATGTGCTAGTCTCTTGGAGAGCATAATAACTAACAACAACTATGTGTCAGGCTGTGTACTAAGCCCTTTCCAAGCAATGTTGTATGAAATCCTCACAAAAGTCACAGACCTGGTTATAATTTGCTGCTTACACACAGCTAACAAATGGAAAAGCCTGCACCGTAGTCTTGTTCTATCTGACGCCAATACCTGAGAGCTAAATTGCCAGCCGCAGAACAAAGAAATATGAGTTGAAACAACACTTCCAGATATTCTGCCTGTAGGATAAAAGGATATCAGAGAGGAGGCAACTAGAGTAGAAACTTTTGAAATAATTGTCTTTCCTTCTGAAGCAGTAATACTGAAGAATTACTTAAAGTCCATGTCTGAGTCCAATGCTTAGATATATCCCATGCCATTCTAATGGCCACAGTTTATGGAATTAATTATGAAGTCTACTGATATCACATTATATATTAATAGTCATATTTGGGGATTATTTGTGCTGTGGGAGAACAGGTAGGTATAGGAAAAATAGCTTTTCTCCAGTCTTAAATATGCTAAATATTACAAATGACAGAAATTTATGACTCTATTTTCTCACACAAGATATAGCCTTTTAAAATAGCATTTAAAAAATAAACTTCTGAAATACAAATAGATAATCTGAGTCCTATAAGAGAATATTTAGGAATGAGTAAATGGATTTACATGATGTTTTTAAAGTATCATTTAAAAAGTTCATTCACTTACCTATCATGGGTAATCCCTACTTATCAATAACCATAATTCAATAACTGCAAGCTCAGTCTAGCACAAATGTTCTCTCTTACTTCAAAAAAGTGCTGTTCACATAAATCTATACTTACACAACACATTAAAATCATGATAGAAATGCTTATGAATAACCTATGATGCAAAGATAGTTGACTATAGTCAGAAGACTTTATCACTATTTACAAGCTGTCCTGGAGTTCATACCATACTAGCTCTGTCCATATTGAACTGGCCATTCGGTCAACTTTCTATTCAACATTACAGAAATAATGGCTGCCTTGCCTAGTATCTATGGTCATGGTGAGATTTAAATAATCTTATGAATTTACTTTCCAATTTAAAATGTTTTCATGACTGTATATGTGATGATGTGGAATCAAGGACCCTCAATGTCTGTGCTCTGCCTACTTTCTAGCCTTATATTCTCACATCTTTTCCCTTCCAACCACTTCTACTGCTGTCTCTCTCAACCTCTATACAATCACACCTCAGGCTTCTGCTAAATATATAACATCTTCCACATCACGTCCATCTGGAAAACAAAAATTTAAACCTCATAAAATCCTTTTTAATAGCCTCCTTCAATTTCTCTTCTATTCTAGAAGAATTGATCACTTCACCCCTGTGCCCATCTCTATCCTATACAGATATTCCCCACATTCTCTTGCACTTACATTTTTGTGTGTTTGCTCCCCTACTAGACCAGGGGCCAATCTGTCTGTGTTTTACCTTGTATGACTCTGTCCCTACAGGAACATCCTCCACACACACTGGCCACATCCGGCACAACACAACCACACTTAAAAAGAAAAGCTCAGATAGGTGCACAGACAAATGTTGGGGTAGGGGCAACAGCAAGTCATAAGGAAAATATGGAAAGCTTGAAAGAGGGACAAATTGCCTTCTGGCCATCATTTAAATTCTACTGCTAACGATCTGTACTGGGACCAGAGACAAGGTTTTGTGAAATGAAGAACTGAGAGGAAATGAGCCAGTGAGACACTGATGAAAACCAAAGTTTTCATGGCCCAAAAATTGAGGCGCTTGAAATCAACCAGTCAGTGGTCAAGAATGTCTCAGCGCAAGAATCATCATTTTTAGTACATCACAGACAAATACTGCATTTTATGATTGGATGGATAAGTGAGAAACGGTGCTACATTCTATACTCAACTTTAGTTTTATTTAAATTATCCACGTAAAATCTATTTTGTTTCTCAAAGGGAGAAAACAAAAGTGAAGAAAGACCTCTGGAGACCTTGAAGACTCAAGTCACGTTTGAAGAATCACACACCAATAGGCAAGGTCAGAATTCAATCCATATCAAAAAAAATTCAAAAGTACAGTGCATGTTTCCCTGAAATGTGTCGTCTGGCAAAATACTGGCCTTCAGCTAGACAAATTATCTAGCATTCGAGTGAGGCTGCATGAAGAGCTGAATATTCACAAAAGTAGTAGTTTTTCATACAGTCACTCATTCATCTATTCACTAAATGCTTATTTATCACCTACTGTGTGCCAGGCACTGTTTCATGGACTACAGATACAGTGGTGTTCAATATGTACATGTTCTATTGCCAATGGGGAACTTATATTCTAGAGAAAATAAACCCCATGAGAAATCTCAGCAGTCCAAAGCCCCATTCTTTTCTGCATGGATGAATCCAAACCCATATCAGAATAATTTCTGATTTAAGACCTAATCCAATAGACTCCAAGTGGCACCAGTCATAACCACTTGCATGTTCTGGGGCATACCAAAGAAGGCATGTTTAAACCTGATTTCTTCATCTTCCCCTTCAAATAAGCTTCTTTTCCTGATTTACTGTGATTCTTGATACTATCACTTTTAATATCCTGATCTCAAAATCTCACCCGTGTTTTATGTCTCTACCTAGGAGTCCTGTACAGGAAATTAGTCACCAAATCTCCAGTCATAATAACAATCAAAACTATTTGCTTCTTTTGCAATCCCAGTAATACCATCCTGGTTCAGACCTTTATTAGTGGGTCATGCCTAGATTACTCCCAGGCTCTGAGTGACTTCTATTTAGACTTCTTCTAATAGACTTCTAATAGACTTCTATTTAGGAGTCTATTTCACTCAATCTTGCTCCTTTTCCCCCAGCCCAGCTCTCGATTCATATATTGCTTTCCCTTCACCAGTTTGACCTCACACCTTCTCTCAAAAACCTTATGTGCCTCCAAAAATCTAAATTACTGACCTGATTTTGTAGGACTTAATGCAATCTATTCCCTTCTCTTCTACTTCTAGCCCTTCTCTTCTACTTCTAGCCCTTCTCTTCCACTTCTTCCCAGTGCAAATACTACATTCTAACCAAGAAGCACAAAAATGATAGAGGAACCAATGGAACAGAATTTAACATTGCCAAATATGAAAGCATAAAAATGTTGCCATAAAACTAGAACAAATGTTTTGCTTTTCATCTATTAGACAGTCTGCATATAATGATTTTTAAAGACATCTTATTTGTACTAAAACAAATATTTGAACTGAGGCACAATTCAGTTTTCGTGATCCAAAAACTTCCTATCTCTAGGAAGGAAAAAATAAGAAATACATGAGAATTAGAAGCAAGATTGTAAACAAAAAAATGAATCATGAGTTGGGTGTAGAGCTCAGTGGTAGTATGTAAAATACCCTGGGTCATTCGCCAGTACCACAAAAAATAGCTGAATAAATTTTTAAGAAGAAATAAATTTTAAGAAAGGTTATGAGGGGCTGGGGATTTAGCTCAGTGATTAGAGTGCTTGCCTTGTAAGCACAAGGGCCTGAGTTCGATCCCGGCACCACCAAAAAAAAAAAAAAGAAAGGTTATGGAAAAGTAAATTCCAGTCACATAATGTCCCTCACAATCAAAAACACCTTATCTAATGGCCACACTCTGAATCAATGGCCACACTCCCATTATATGTGGCTGTATCTATTTAAGAAAAAAGACCCTATGTGAAAAAAAAATACTGATTTTAACAGACAGATGTACAATAAACTAGAATAATTGGAGGGAAATAAGATGTACCCTGTTGGGGAATAATATCATGAAGATGTCGATATTTTTCCTAAATTAATTTATAGTTCTATTCTTTACAACTTCTCTTATATTTTATAACTTGTAATTATATTTTAACAATATAACTACAAAAAGGAGGATGCATTTTGTTTCTTTGAGTTTTATTTATTTACTTACTTATCTCGAAGAACTGCTTCAGGTTTTTATTATTCAGATTAAAATAGAGAATACTTATTTGTTTTTATATAGATCAAGTCTTTCATCACTAACCTCTGCATTTTCATCTCAGTCAAGAAAATAAGAAAGTATATCGCCCAGTGATAATCAGAATTCACATATCTGAGGTGAAAGGAGAAATAAAGGAAATATTCTGCAATAAGCTTTTTAGTATGAATGTAATATAAAATCACTTCCTAAATGATGACTAAAATGTTATTATTCGGTTGTTAGACTATCTAATCTAAAATATTTAGTATGGTATATCTATGAAAGAGGAAAGTATTTAATAATCATAAGGATCGATTAAAAAAAATTTCCATAGATAATTTCCACAAATAATAAGAATCAATACTAAGAGGATACTGTAAAAACTGTGGACTTGCTTTTTATTAATCAACAATTGAAGACCATTATCCAGCCTTTATTTTTTTAAAGGAGAGGAAACCCTCTGCAGATCATACAACAACCTTCATTGCATACTCTGAAATGTTATTAACAAATGGAGGTATTGAGAAAGAAAGAAAGAAAAATTATACAGATCTACATTATCAAGGAAAACAACAACAACATCAAAAAATTAAGGCCACAAAATTCTTGAGATAACTCAAACTACAGTTCTGTTTTACAGAGTTACTTAATAATAGTGATGAGTCCAAATCTACCATTCTTCCTACAAGAAAATATAAACTTAGTGGCATGAAACTTTGGGATGGCAAGTGTGTTCTCCTCCTTGCTATCTTTTTTCAAAGTGTATTCGTAAGCTTGAATTTTTCATAGCTAGTAATGAAAACTTTGGTGGAAGTTTCATTGAACAGAGGAGCTATTTGAGTAGGAAGGAAAAATAGTTTCGTTTAAATCTGCAGAGTTAACATATCTTCAAAGACTTTACTAGAAGTAAGTTATATTTAAGATATTTTGTCTTGAAAAAAGCAAAATTATTAGTGTTTAAAGATAGCCTCTGATATATGCTCGATATTTTTATGTTCTTCACTTCAAAACAAGCAGGTGCAATGTCACAAAATCTGCAGATGTTGATTTCTGATTATAGAACTCTTATCTTCTTCAGAGCATGGTCTAATTTATATCTACCATGGAAACGAAGAAGGCAACACATTTGGGATTCAAATAAAGATAACTTACTAATGTCCTCTTTTGATTACAATCATCTTAGGCTTCTCTTTACTTGTATTACATTAAATGCTTCTTCAAATACATACTTTGTTAACAGTACAGGAAATGTAAATGACTTACCTAATATGGGTATGACCTTAGTGGTGTGTGGAAAAGGGTCAAAGTTGAGTGCTTATGACAAGTATGGTGTGGTAGGCTGAATAATGGACACTCAAAGACCGTGTTATTAACCCCCAACTCTATTGCTACTTTACATGGAAAAAGTACTTTTGTGATATTTAGGGTTTTGAAATGGGGAGAGTGTCCTGGATGATCCAGGTATCCTGAATATAATCATATGTGCCTTACTGAAGAGGCCAGAAGCACTCGGCTCCACCAGCTACTGCCATGAAGGATGAGGTTCAAGTGCTATGGATGTTTCATGCTGTCAAAAGACAGTACAGATAGAAATTTAATTCACAATTTTTCAATTTTTAATGTTAATTTCTTAATGTCTATTCCCTTGTTTAAATCACTGAGAAAATTATTTCTTGGCCAATTTAGTCCCCAAGATCATTTTGTGACCTCTATCACACCACAGAGTAGATTTTCAGTGTTGTCCATGAGGGCAGATGTACCTAGAGAACATTCTAACTCTGGCAATGATTCCAGCTACCCTCTTACTTCTCCCTTTCTCTTTACTCATGATGTCCACTCCAGACACTGTTCTATAAAAAGACTACAAGATGGGTGGCCTCACTGGGCTTCTTGTGTCAAACAGCTCTCCAGAGCCAAGACCCCTAGGCACAAACTTAGTGCCTCTCCAGGCCTGCGGAGGCATCCCAGACTGCACCCAGTCCTGCTCATCGGTCCAAACTGACCTAGCTTATGCCTCCTCCAACCCCCAATTTAGACAGCAATCTAGAAACTCCTCTAGAGCTAAAGCCACTCTAAAAAAATAAACCTTACATTGTAAAAGAAAGAGGAGGGCAGAAGAAAAGGGAGAGAAATTCTAGCTTGCTTAAAAAGGAAACCAATCTTCCATCTATGGCAGTAACACCATCAGATACAAGTGAATTTGTCCTATATGAAAAAGGAAAATAAACAGCCCGTACTGAAATTTAACTTACAAGAATGAGTAAAGACTTCCCTGTGGTAGACCAACTAGTTTGATAGTCTCCATGGGAGGTCCTACAATGGCTAATTTTGGTAATATAGCCCATCCCCTATAACTATCAGTTCAATTTATCAATCAAAGGATAAGGTAGGGACATATTTTTTTAAGTAGGAAACATTTATTCAAATCTATTCACATATTTCAGTTTCATTCAAATAGAAATACTCATAGATTAAACAATTAGATGCATAGAACTGTTTAATAAGTATACTTTCAAATGATACGAATTATCTGATATGGTGAAAAAACAAAAAAATTTTAAAAAATAAACTTGGCCTGTGAATTTTTTGAAAACGCATTCTAGGAAAAAGATAAATATAAATGTGTTTTCTGGTTAGAAATGACAAAAACTCCGAATCATGCCAGTTTGGTAAAGGACAAAGACACGATCAGGACACCTCCAATGGCGGGAGCTGGTTGTGAAAAACTTGTGCAGACCTGGAAGGGACAAAGGTAACCCTAAGAGCTAATTACATTCTCTCCTTTCCCTCATCGTGAATATGACTTCATTGCCTATAAACAGTCTTTCCTGCATATCTGTTCTGCACTGCTCTCATTTCCATCCACTCATTTCCCAGTGCGAATTCTAGAAAGAGTAGTCTGACTGCTTTAGATAACAGCCACTGTTCCCATTGGGCGAAGCCCTTCATAGCACCATCAGGGTCACCAGCCAGCTGTGGACAGACCACACTCGCTAGGTCAGGTGTCCAGCTGTGTGTGCCATCAGTAACCACTCCTGCATATAAAATAGAGTGCTGCTCAGTGAAGGGGGAGAGGCAGATAAGAGCTATGTCAGCTGAAAGAAGTCAGGAACAGAAAACATGTCTTGTTTTAAATATCCAAGAGAAGACCAGACTCTGCCCAATCCAATTCCTCTTAGTACTCGTTTTATAAACTAAAACCTTATGCGATTCTAACCAACATGGATAGGACATATTTTCCTAAATGCTACTTTTTGTAGTTTGCATAACTTAAATATATTTGCATAATCCAATTAAGCTCTGTGCTTTTAGCTTTCTTTCTGCTAAAGAATACAGCTGATTTGTGGGAAATTGCATTATATTTTCCTGGTCCCTGGGACTCAAGCCTTAAGTAAATGGAAGCTCCTGCAATAATCACATACAGCAGTGCTATGCAGACATGAAAGGGTAAATATTTCTTTTTAAAAAAGACAAATGAGCCAGTCTCTCTGGTGGAACACTTTGTATTTATACTGCATTTTTCTCAAATAGAATCTTTATCTAATTCTCACAGAAATTCCCATGACAAAAGTATTTCTCATTTTATGGATGAGGAAACTGTTATAGAAAAGCGACTTACCCAGAGTTATCCAGAGAATAAGTAATGTTGGGATTAAAGCTTTTTATTCAGCACCCAGCACTACCAACCCACCACATTCCTTGATATCTGTACAGAAAGTGTGTTTTCTTTATGAATTGAGCTCACGAAAAAGTTCCTGAAACCAAGCATGACAATGAGAGAGGACAAGATCCTTTGGTCCTGACACCACCAGAATTACCTCAGATGGAGCCACATACTTCTTTGTTGATTATTTGACATGATGTATCATTAAAGTCAGAGAGTTTTCTAAATATCCCTCAGGACTTCATAGAACGTGAAGCCTAAATAGAGGACACCTGAGCTTCGACCCAATCCCATCCCTTTCACCAGAGGCTCAAGCTTCCCAATCACCTCCAGTCAACAGCACTCTCACCACCTCACAAAGCGATGCATTTCACTCTGAGACAAGTTGCTAAACTGTTCTGGGGTTGGTTGGTTCATTTCGCAAATTCTACTGATAGGTCCTTCGCCTGCCCACTTCCATATAAGAAAGAAATCTATTTTCTTTTCCATGTAACATCCCTGAAAAGATTTTGAAGAAATTCTTAGGCCATCAGTACATCTTCAATACTTTAGGTAAAGAACCTAAATTCTTATATGGGATGGTTTCCAGGACTCTAATCTACTCAGAGTCCTCCTCTGAATTTTAATAGATTTCATGTATATTTCTTAATATAAGATATGCCATTTTTCTATTCTTGTGACTAACATTTTAGGCCACAGTTTCAGTTTCCACTTTGTATGAATTGCTATAATGTTTGTCAATTACTTCCATTTGACAATCTATAAAATATATAATATATTGTGATCAAAGTGTAAAAACTAAAATTATTGTAAGTACATTATATATTCTAGCAACTAGAACAGCTGAATCAAAAATACAATCTTGTTGCCATAAGATAATCATTAATTATATACTTCCTAAAACTGAATGTTATTCATTACATTAACTCCAATGCTCATTTGTTAAAAATAATAGTGTTATTTATAAGTATAGTAAAAGTATACAGACTTAGTCTCTACTAATTCATCCAATATCTAATTAATCATGTACTGTTGGTTCTTAACAAAAGTAGCTTTATTTTTTAGAAAAGAATCCACAATATATTTGGCATTTTGTGAATTAGAAATTCAATTGAGTGACCATCCCCCAGAGCAATCTCAACCAATGAAAGTATCAAGTCTTCTCTCTTTTACATTCATCCATTAAAAAAAAAAAGCAATTGAGAATGTTCAAAATTCACAACCTTGTTCCAAAGTAGGTTCTTTCTTTGAATCCCTCCTTTTCCAGTATTCATTTAAGGTCACTAAAAAAAAATGCAAAAGGTTAATATGTTTCCACATCATTTATTTCCTCACTTGAAGAGGGAAGCAGATGTTTCACACCTGCTCTGGTCTCCATGATGCCCTGCTATGAGGGGGCCAAGCAGCTCGGAAGTGTGTTACACAGGCCTAGCGTGATACATTACCAGACTGGAGACAGACTCAACCAGGTGTGTGGAGGGCAACTCAATAGTACTCCTCCTTCCTCATTAAATAAAAGCAACAACGGCAGAACACTGGTTCCGGGTTTGACTATGTGCCACGGGCACACATTCCAGGACAGAATTCGACCAAGTATACTGATGAGACCTGGCAATGGCTGCATAAATTGCAAAGAGAAAGCTTGGCAGAAAGATTTAGACTATTCATTTGGACAGCTACAAAAGAGGGAATCCTGCAGTCCGTGCGTGAAGTTGGGAAGAAGTACGATGTGCAGTTGACCAAACTTCACTAAGATGCCAAAGCAAGATTTGCCTTGTATTTTAGATTTATTTTTCACGAGGGTGATGCAAACACTCTGACCATCTGTTCCTACAAATAACACACCATGTGGCTAAAAAGACACCCATACTGGACTGGAGTTGGTGCAAATCCCTTGGTTTAAATCCTCTTCGTTTTTTTAAAGTTGTGGTTCTGCTTGGAATCTAAGAAAAGATAATGATTCGTGTTTCATCATAATCAACAAATTATTGAGTATCTATTTTATAATTAATATCTTATTCACAAATCAAATTAGTCTGTAATTAATTCTTAAATAGCCTAGACTTGTAATAATAGAGGTAGTGTCATTTTAGAAGGGCATGAAATGTCCCTGGAAGACCTAGCAAGGTTTCCAGAATCAACTTGGAGTTAATACCATCCAAATGTTATGATGATAAACAAAAAAAAATCTTATTAAAATGGAAGAAAAGAACATTGCAAAACAGTCAGTCATTTAATTGCTACTAGCAGAAAAGTAATAATGAAATGTAATACACATGCTGAGGCTTGAATGAGCAATGGAGCTAAATGGCGCAGCTAATATTTATGTGGCTTTATAAGAAATAGTCATTAAAAACTTCTTAAATACTGTTTTACAGATTCTGATTGCTTTATACGCAGAGTTTTTTTCTGATTTTTTAATTCAAATTCCCTGGTATACTTTAATCCTAATTTTCTTTTAGGGCCGTTTTATTACAAAAAAATATATGAATACGATAATCCATAGCTGTTTGGGGGTCCTGACTCCTTTGAAGAGCTCAAGAAAACTTTAGAGCCTTTCCATGTTAAAAAGCAAAAACAAACAAAAAGTACATGCAACACACAGTCTCTAGGGTTCCATTCCATAAATGCACTGGACACCAGTGGCGAGAGATGAAGAATTCTGCTATGAATCGTATAGTAAGTGTCCCAGTGTTTGTGGATATGGGAAAACGATAGGCTGTCACTTTCTTAGGTAGCAATATGTATAATTATAAAGATACGTAATGTCACAAACCTGAAAAATGATTTCTCTTTTCCATTCTCTTTTTTTTTGATTGGATAAAGAGAAATAGGAAAATATGCCTTGACCCAAACACAGAGAACACTGATCCTTCTCTCACCCTTCTATCAAACAACTCTTTCTACAAAATGACATAAAGTGCTATTTTTTACTCTAAAAGCTACTAGATACTGATAAACTTATAACTGTATAAAAAGAACCAAATCCTACAATTTTCATTAAAATTCCATATACATAGCAATTTTCACCTGAAATGTGGCCCTTCCACACAGACTTCAAAGACCCAATTACACTGAGGGTCTTTGGTAACCTAAGTAAATCAAAGAGGTTGGGGGGGGTTTCATTTAAACATAGTGAAAACATATTTAGCACCACATTTTCTATCTTCTGACCAAAAGTACTGCAATTCGAAAATAAAAATAGACCATTTCATCACAACTTAGGAGGTTTTTTTTTTTCTTTTTTACAAGAAAGCCCATAAGCACTCAACCATGAGCATTTCCCTTTCTTTCTTTCTTTCTTTCTTTCTTTCTTTCTTTCTTTAACCAAGAGCATGTATTGGTACATTGTATACATAATGATCATGTTCATCATGGTTATTTTGTACCTGTACATAATGTATATCAGTTCCCCCCTCTTCCTCACCCCTCCCTTCTGCTCCCCCTTCCCTATTTACAGCAGGTTTATTTACATTTTTCCACAATTTAGCAGTTTGAAGCAGGCTTACAGAGGAAGTGATTTTTTAAGAAAGAAAGGAAGGAAGGAAAGAAGAGTGTGAGTCCTGGGAAATCCAGGGGTTCAGGTTTTCTTATTCATAAAGTTTTAAGACTAATTTTAAATTTCATGATTTGCTTTATTCCTGAAACATATTCCTGAAAAGTTAAGTACATTGAAAGATTAAGTGGATCATTGAAAATGTCATACAAAGAGTTTATATGATTAAAACTTTTGCAAAGTGATCACACCTTAATTTACCAATTTTGCAAATCCAAATTTTCAGTATTGGGTTTGCTTAAATTTTTAAACTGCAATATATTATAATACAATAAGATTTATGATTTGGGTCTTAGTTTCAATTTTCTAAGTACCATACATTCAATTAAAAATAAATGAGAAGCTGTGGATAATTGTATTCTTTATCCTTCTTAACTTCTATATTTCCTTTTAATATTAAGTAATTTACTTTCATTAAAAAGTTCTATAATCCAAATACTTACCAGTGAGTTGATTATTCTCTGGGTAAATTACAATTTAAACCATCCTAATTGGGAATTAGATATGTAGTTTTGACAGAAAAAAAATTGTAATTCTTAACTGAAAATAAAGCTAGAATACACTAGCTTCTATTACTTCTTCAGAAAGGATGTCAGAGCTAAGTATAATCTAATAAAAATCAAGGATTTTATTTCAAAAATACAGAATGTGAATCCCAAATGTCAATGATATTTCTGTTTTACTTTACTGAATTTTATGATGCATTAATTTTTGCCATAAATTATGAATACCTGAGCAAAACCAAAAATGTATTTTGGATGATGAATGCTTATTCTTAGCTTTGTAAATAGCAAAAAGAAATATACTATGTGAACTTTTAATTACATAATACATAGACTTCCAGTGTGTTTTTCATCGGCCTCAAGGTGTGCCCAGGTTAACTTCTCTTGTGTGAGGTCCTACGGTGCTTAGGAAGAATATCTGGCGAGGCCTTTCTGGAGGATGGTTCTGGGAGACAAGCAGCATGTCCACAGCTTATCTTGTCCAGTATAACTATGTCATGAGTAGCACATGTTCTCCTGTAAGTATGCTATTTACTTGCCATAGATGAACTCTCCAAGAAAGACTCCATCCATAATTCGCCTGCAAATCCTGACCCTCAGAGTCCAGCAAAACCAACCAGAGCAATGTCAGAACAGGAAATGGGAACTGGAAAAGAAGGTCCAATCAGGTGAGAATTTAATAAAATACAAAAGATGTGCTGGAGCAAGCACTCTGGGCAGCGGTTGGGCTCAAGGCCAAACTGCACCCACAAAAACACTGTAGTAATATGTCTGAATTATTGTATCATCATGGAAACAGCCCACATATTTGCTAGGCATGAATTTTTAAAAGAAATAATTGAAGAGAACTTCCAAGTACACAAACTAATAGCTATTTAAATTCTGTAAGTATTTTATTGTTCCATAAGATTATGATTTCCTTTCATCTACAAAGGAAAGTGTGACATCACAACCAAGGATATTACAGAAGCAGGCAACATTTATGTCACTGAAGGAATATAGTTTCATAAATACTTCCCAGAAAATTATTGGATGTATCACAAAAGAGATGTCAATTTAAATGTGAATTGGTAAATCCACAGTAAAACACAGTGAGAAGCACCTTCATTTTGCCACTTCTTGGCATAATGATACATGCCTGCTGATCATATTTGAATTGCTTAACAAGAGTTGATATAATTGCCATCCGCTTACTATGCCAAAAAAAAAAAAATCCTTCTCATTTAACAGACAAGAAGAGTTAGCACTTTAGAAGTACCTGTTCTTCTAGCCCCTCCTTTCACTCCTGCTCTCTTAGCAGCTTCTCTTACTGGACCATCTACTTTCAATAGAAATCACCATTATTATCTAGGACTCGTGGTATTGTTGTGCGAACAATACGCATCAGAGAGAATGCATTTTCAGCGAACACAAAATTAGTTGTATAGGAAAATAAACACAGGCTCAAACTAACACACACAAAAAAATGCTGTTTGACAGAAATAAAAACTGACACACCATTTAGGCAGAGAAATGTTTAGAATCTTACAACAGGATAAGTAATTATGCTATTCATATCATCATTGGTGTTTACAGAATGGCTTGCTCTGCTCTTAGTGGGTCATCATTATCTTCATCCCGCAGATAAGCAACCAAGGCACAGAGAGGTTAATTACTCTGCCTACAGTGACAGGGTCAGCTCCAATAATCTTAGTCTGCAGAAGACTAGAGTTCCTGAGTGGAACTTTTCCTCCCTCCTACCAATACACTCCTCTTTATTCAACAGCTTAACCTTCCACACTAATCTCTCTTTCTAGCATTTATTTTAATAAGCTGCAGTAATAGGTTTTCAAGGGACTGAGTTGAAACCATGACTAATATTTTGGGAGATACATTCCTCATAACCTACATTCATTCCTGGCATGGTGCTTTCATTCTTCAGACATGTGGAAATGGAAGGCTTTCAGTTGCCCAGAAAGTAGGTCCATCGGCATTGCTCAGAAATAAAAAACTCCTTGGCGTGGCTTATAAGGTCCTGCTGGTCTGCCCTGTTTACTTTGTTCTCCCCAACACACAACTCGTGCTCTATCTTCCCATCTCCCTGCTCCAGCCACACCTACCCTTGCTTGTCATAGTCCCTCCTGCCACAGGCTTTTGCACATATTGTTCCCTCTGATTATGCAGTTCTTGCATCTTCTGGTGGCCCTAATTAACTTCTACTCACTCTTCAGGTACATTCTGACCATTGCTTCCTTTGGCAGACCTTTCTGGACCTTCCTACCTAGGCCATGTGCACTTATTCACAGTACATGTCAATGCTGCGAGTCATACGATTATTGGATTGAATTGCACCGGTCTCACCTCTCAGCTGTGAGTTTCATTATGACTGGAGCCACATTTTCAAAACAGTATAGCTGCTTCAGAAAGAGAAAACAAGACACAAGTGGCAAGTAAGACTTCTGTTCCCTGCTTAGAATCCTTGGTAAGAGCGAGCAAGGCTATCACACATTACAAAGGTCATTGGTAAGCAATCTGAGGCTCTGAAGTCTCAGTTTCATATTCCTCTTCTTACGTGGCTTTCCATCCCTGAGCTGAGCTGGCAAAACTGTTTAAATACAGATCTCTTTGATGACTTCCGGACAGCTCTTTGTGCAACACAGAGAGCAGTGTGGCGTGAGAATTACCAACAAGCTGAGTAGGTTCCACTTAGCTTGCAGCTCTTTTGGTTTGCTCTTAGACAGCTGTTCATCTTTTCTCAGGACTGAGTGAACACCACCTGCACTGAAGGAGAACTTTACTAAAAGGGGCACCGGAAGTTCCAGGGTCATCTCTCACCAAAATTAAGGAGAATCTTACCGTCCTGGTACCATATAGGACTTAATAACATTTTCTTTTGATCTCATGGGCATCAGCGGTACCACATCTAGAATCTTACAGATCAGTTTGTATATATGATCAGATACCATCAAAGACTAAACAACGTTCTACTGAAAATATTATTTCACAATACTGTCAATGAGTGATGATAATTTTGGTACATGCAGTTATTAAAAACCAGCGCCTTCAACCTTGGGCACGGTCAAGTTTTTAATATTCTTTCTCCTAGTAGAATATTACTGATTTGATTCATTGCAGGCAATCGCTGCTTATTCTAAGTGCAGTTACCCTGCCCTGTGGTATAAATCCTGGGCAGAATGGGGATTAACATGTCTAAATTGGTCAGCAGCTATTGAGTAAAATGCATATTGTAGATTTTGCTCTCCTTTGGTGACAACTGCAGTGTGATAGTACTGATTATATCATCATTTTTTTTTAGTATTTTGGGGTTTTTTGTGGTGCTAGAGACTGAATCCAGGGCCTTTGCACTAAGCTACACAGCCCCCACTTTTTAGATAAGTTTTTGCTAAGTTGCTAAGTTGCTCAGGCTGTGCTCAAACTTGTGGTTCTCCTGCCTCAGCTTCCCAGAGAGCTGGGATTACAGGAGTACACCACCATACCTGGCATATCTTTAGTTTTTGTGATGCTTGGAAGATGGACAGAGGTAAACATAATGATGGATGTAATCATAGAGATCACCATCTGTATCATTCAGGGCTCTCCAGAGAAATAGAACAAATAGGATGTACATGTACATGTATTGAAAGAAATTTATTAGTAGAAATTAGCTCATAAAATTATGGAGTCTAAAAAGTCTCAAGAACTATAGTCAGCAAGCTAGAGACCCAAGAGAGCTGAGAGTGTAATTCTAGCCCAAGTCTGTGATCCAGAACACCTGATGGCATTAATTTCTGTCCAAAAGTTAGCAGGCATAAGACTTATGAACTGCCAGTGTTTCAGCTTCTTATCTCAAACAAGAAAAGAACAATGTCTAGGATCAAAAAGTCAGGCGGGGCCTGGGGATCCAGCTCAGTGGTGAGAGCACTTGCCTTGCAAGCACAAGGCCCTGAGTTTGACCCCCAGCACCAAAAAAAAAAAAAAAAAAAAGTCAGGCAGAAAGAGTCTCTCTTACCCTCAGGAAGCTCAGTCTTTTAGTTCTATGCAGATCATGACTACTTGGATGAGACCTCGTCACATTAACAAACGTAATGTTTTATTCAGTCTACTGATTCAATATTAATTTCATCCAAAACACCCTCAAAGACACACACACAGAATATTTGGCCAAACATCAGACACACCGTGATCCAGTCAAGCTGACACATAATACTGATCATCTCAGTATCTCTATCGTGCACTTACAGAATGGAAACTGCAGCCATCCTTGTTTTTCTGACGCCAAAGCATCACGCTGCTTCGCCATTTCACTCTGTTCTTTCTTGACTGAACCCCCACTTACCCAAAACTTCTCAAAACAGATCCTCTATCCTCTGAAAGTACAGAACAGTGATCTTCATCCTGCCACACAACAGAGAAAAATCTAATATTAACTACTTACAAAATTAAGCATTCAGTTTATAAACTGTTTCATTGTGCTCTTGCCTCAAATACTGTTTTGTAAGAATAAGAGAACGTGGTTATATATTTAAGTATATTGTTATCTTCTTTGCTATTCATATAAATACAAAAAGAAGAGGGTAAGATTTTTGTTATCATATAGATGTGACTTTCATAAAACAAAAGTCACTTCAGTGATTTTTTATCCGACTTTCATATCGGACTCTAAATACAGCCTAAAATTAATTTCTTACCCACAGTAAAAATACTTATCTCAAATACATGTCTGCCAAAGGAGAAATAATTTTTAAGATACCTCAGTATTATACGTCCACATTTCTGACTGGAATCCATTTGTATTAAACTGGGTTTCTTTCATTCTTTTTTTAATCCTTTCACAGCATTTTCTACATTGTCCATCTGAGGAAAATAAATTCTCTGCAAATCTTCCCCCAGAAAAACAGTCAATTTGTTATCTTGTCAGATGAGTCATTAAGTGCCTTAGTTCACATCTGGAAAGACCTATTGGTGCCATTTGTCCACTACCCCCCAAAAATGGCCTGTTTCTGGCATTTTATCTCAGCACATCCTTAATATAGTACCAATAACATTATATATATTTATATATATATTAATATATATATATATATATATAAATGAATAGCAAACAAAGAAAGATGATTTTTGCTGGCCTACATCCAATAGCCACATCTGGGAAAAGACACAGAGTTGAGTGGTTGATAGGTTAAGTGGTTAAATGATGAAGAAGCGAGGGAGTGAAATATTCAGTGCCTGTGATGAGGTGCTGTGCACAACTGACTTTCAGGATAGTACATGGCTTTTCATCACCACTGCTGCCCGTAATACTGAGAAGGAAGGTTATGTCTATGAATAGTCTTCTTTGTTCGCAATAGCAATCAGTCTCTATTTGGGTGGTTTAAAATAGGCAATCATTTCACAGCAGGAACAATGAGAGCCAAATAGAATGCAGAATCTTATCAGCAGTCATAAACACTGACGTTCATTGTCTTGTCACTAGAAAAAGCAAGAATAGCTGCAGGAAAGATGCTTTAAGATCCATATGTGACTTTATAGTTGAAACTGAAGAAGACTGTCAGCTCTCAAGTTTACAAAAATAAAATGCAATTCATACTTTAATAATTCATAAGTTTGTAATAAAAAACCGAAAAGGAAACAGCTACACAACTGTCAGTTATGTGGGGTATATAGTGATAACTACGAACTTACTTTGAGTCCTAAATTAAAATTTCCCTTCATAGGAAGCAATACTTTTATAATTAAGCATTGCAAACCCTTTGAACTACAGATCGTCAACTCATTTTTAATAATGAGTCCTATTTCTAGTAATACTGAAGATTAAATATTTATAGAAAATTCCTCGGGAAAAATACTTAAAACACTAGATAAAACGTAAAACCACGTTCTTTCATGTATGATTGAACTGGTAATGTGCTATTGATACAAGAACTAATCTTTGCTCTGGGGATTTTTGCCACACTTCCCATGGCCTACATTTGGATTAAAATGTGTCTTCAGTAATTTGGAGTTAAACTAGATGCACGGACGCACTGGATAAGAAGAAATAGTGAGATAGATCTTTTGCGAAGAGGAAGGAGATCAAGAGATGGAAGAAAGGGGGAGGAAGGGAGAAGGAAGTAAAAAGTGTTAAGATGTGTTATGCTCATGAACCAGATCCCCATGAAGAATGTAATCATTATGCAGTGTAAATGCATACTAATAAAAATGAAGAATAAACATTTTAAAAGTTTACAGTGGAGGGTCCTCCACAGAACTGGGACCCCACAGGGTAGTTCACTGGAAGGTAAACCATTCCCTCAGAAAGAAGCAGTGAAAGTAATACGTACTTGTCTTCATTCTGATTCTGAGTGAGGGAAAAAGGAGAATTTCGAAAAAGAAAAGGGAAGAAGAGATGAGACAAACAGGACAGGTAAGATGAGAGGGAAGGAAAAACATGGACGAGCAGAGAAAGATGGGAAAAGAAAGCAAGAAAAATTATTCCTCCAGGAATTTCTACCTATAAGCCAATATTCAAATTAAATCTACAATCCAAATTCCTATGACATCCATATCTTGAAAAAATCCAATCCAGAAAAAAATAGTTTAAATGGTTCAGTTTGATTTCTCTGATGTCTGCCATGGTGCCAATACAATTTGGAAGAAAACAAACTTTGAAAGGAAGTGTGAATGCATCCCCACAGCAAAGCCCCAGGGAACATGGGCTCACAATTGAAAATTAACAAACATGAGAACAAATAAATCACAGTAAGCAAGACAACAGAAATAACAATCTACTCAGTCAGATGCTCAATATATGAAGAGGATGAAATTATCACATATGGGATATAAAATAAGTACATTTTAGGAAGTAAAAGAATTGATCAAAAATAACACAAAACAACAATACATCAAATTGATGGAGCATTTTTGCAAAAGAACAAAACAAAATTTCTAGAATTGAAAAAAATACAATCTCTAAATTTAATCAGTAGTTTAGACAGTAGATTGAACAGGGAAAGTATTCAGTAAAGGAAATGGTAGATCTGAAGAAATTATCCAAAATTGAACCATAGAGAACATAAAAATGAGAAGTGCGTGTGGGGCGTGTGTGTGTGTGTGTGTGTGTGTCTGTATGTGTATGTGTTTTGTGTGTGTGTGTGTGTGTGTATGTGTATGAAAAAGAGAGTGAGAGACAGAAACAGAGACAGGGAGAAAGAAAGTGAGACAGAGAAACAGAGAAACAGAGAGATTAAGAAGCATGGAAGATATTGTGAGAAGTGACAATATGCATATAATCAGAATTTCAGGAGAAGTTAATAAATACAATAGTGGAGAATCAATATCTAAAGAAATAATTCAATTGGTGAAAGAAAGTAATGATCAGATTAATACATGCAATACATGCAAACCAGGATAAATACATTCCCCCTAAATGCATTCTAATGAAACTTAAAAAGAAAAAAGAAAAAAAGAAAATCTTTAAACTAGCCAAGAGAAAATACAAAGTAACCTAAAATAGAACTAACTGACTTCTCCATTATAACAATGTAAACCAATAGCTAGTAGAATAACATTATCAAGTTTCTAAAAGTAATAATCAAGCTACAATTCTATACCTGGAGAAATATTACTCGAAAATGAAGACAAAATACAGACATTTTAAGTCAGGCAAAAATGGAAGAAGTTTAGAGAATTTTTAACAAATAAATTTAAGGGAAAAGAAAAGTGGTCTAAGAAGGAAAGGCTCAAATTCAAACAAAGTTCCACCAAGTAAAAAAAAATTATTTCTAAATATTTCAAAGAGAAAGTAATTAAAATCAAAGAATTAGGAAGTTTAAAAAGGGGTAGGAGAGCAAAGTACAGCAGGGGAGGTAATAATCTAGATGTTAAGAAAGTACCTGTCTCTTAACTTCAAAGCTACCTATTAACTGCTAATATAAATTAAGGAATTTGCTCATGTAAATTAGGGTAATAAGGATGAGTCAGTGAACATCAGCTATCACAAAAGTTGTGCCACTCTGTTGCAATATGCCTACAGTATAATAGAGGGAGCTACACATATGTGGGGACTGAGGTTCATAAAATATCTCTATACCTTCAGCTCAGTTTTGCTGTGAAGAAAAAATGCTTTATAAACAATATTTTTCAAAGAAATAAAATGTCCTCTTAAAAGACTGACATCTAGAAGAACTAAGAATCTAATTATTTTAAAATTCTTTAATTTAACATGGGTGTTAAAATATCTTTGAAAATTTTTGCTTTTTATTTATACTTTCTCATATAAGAGAAACCATGTGATATTTAAGTGTGTGGGTCGGATTTGTTTCACTTAACATTATTATCTCAAGGTACACCCATTTTCCCACAATACTAAATTATACTGGACCCCAAAAATTCACAGGGCTTACATTCCTAGAGCACCCGAGAATTGTGGAAAACCACAGATTTCAGATATGGTCAGAAAAATGCCTGTAAATACCTATTTTATGGTTTAATCCCAATATGCCATGTCTTCTACATTTAATGTAATTTAATTTAATAAAATACTTTATTAACAAAGCCTTACAAGGTGCAGGGCATTTTGGTGGCATCTTAGGGATCTCAGAGCTTTAAGAAGAACAAAACTGAGAACACTCTAGATAGTACAGCAACTAGTTACGATACAGGAATGCTGGTGCATCTGCCAATGGATTACAGCACAGCGGCCAATCACCAGCAAGGAGAACTGAATAATGCTCTTGGATTGGCTACTTGCAAACCTCCCGCCAAAAAAAAAAAAAAATTGCTGAGGACATTTTCTGTTTCCAAACAATTGCAGGGGTTTCTGAGAACAATTATTAGGTTCCAAGGAAAAATCCTCGAACAACTGAGGCTGCACACTGAGCCACATCTTCTCAGGGGTATACTGTAAATAGAATTCTTAATGTCCATATACTAAAATTTATGGTTTTATATTGAAAAATGAGAGATGAGAAAAAGTGCAGGTAATTCTGTCTATTACAAAATGAAACTAATGATTTCACTTTCCTAGCATGGCTGATTACAAACTATTTCTCTTTAGTGAATAGAAAAGCATTTTAAAAGTTATTGTATCAGTTAGGGTTCACTAGAGGAACACAATTAAAATATATATATATATACATGATTATATATAATATACGATTATATATACATGATTATATAGTGGATTTAGTAGGTAAATTTACAACAGTCACCTGCAGAATCAGAGGTGGAGAATGCATAATGGCTGTCTGCTCACTGGAGACCAGAGAAGGTTGACGTCTTGGACTTCACATCAGAGTCCCATACAAGTCTGTGTGGAAAACCAAAGCATGGAAAGGCTCAAGAGTCTGTACCTGGAGCCTGAAGTCAACTAGAAATGTATGTCCAAAGACAATGATGAAGACCAGAGCTCCGCTAAAGAAAAAGAAAGAAAGGCTTCCTTCTTTCACTTTTTCTTCCATCCAGGCTGCAGGTCTATTTGTTGGTGCCACCCACATCCTTCCTCAATTTGTGGCCTACATGTCAGTCATCTGCAGACACACCCAGAGCACTACTAATCTGCTAAGTGGTTCTTACTCAAGTCAAGTTGACATATCACAATTGACGGACAAACTTATTAAGAAAATAGTATATTTGAGTACTACAATTAACAAGTTGGAGCCAAAGGACATTTAGAGAACCCTTACATCAAGTACCTAAAGAATATACAATTATTTTGAGCTTACATAGAATATTTGCAAAATTGACCATGTATTATACCTAAGGGACCTGTAAAATCTTTCTGGGAGTCCTTCAAAATTACAAATATTTTGGCAGCTTGCTTCCTGAAAGGCAGTGAAGGCGCCCTCTCAGTCTGCTAAGGTTGAGTCTTGTACAGTGACATCCGTACCCTTGCTGTACTGTTGGCTAAAAATAAGCCGTCACTCCTTCCCACAGTCCAGGACCAGGAGGCCGAGCTGTAGAGCCACGTACAGGTTGACCCACTGCAGCTATCCATTTTACTCTACAAGTCTACTCATGAGATCTACCCATTTCACTCTGCAACCCAGCAAATGCCCACTAAGTGCTTACCCAAGAGAAATGAAAACATGTTCACAAGAGATCTATATGCAAATATACATAGCTGCTTTATGAAAAATAGCCAACGACCCAACAACTTGGATGTCCAGGAGTCCTTAATCTTCAATGTACATCAGATCCTGCTTGTTGAAAGTACAGGTCCCCTAGGCCTCACCCCAAGGACTGTGATGCAGGCTTTTTCCACTGGTGCTCAGCAGGGATCTAAATTTTTAATAAACAAATGAGGCTATTCTGAAAAAAAAATTGTAAATATAATACTGATTTAATTGATTGATAACTGAGTAAGAGGCATGACTGTGTCTTAAAATTTTAAATTCAAGTACATATCTGTGATGAAGAGCCATTTCTCTAGAACATAAAGCACACCTCACCAAATTTTAAGGCTTTTGAGTCATATGGAACATATTCTTTAAACACCATCATAGAGTTAGAAGTTAATTTTTTAAAAACAAATTTTTGAAAAATCTCACATAGTTAAAATTTTAAACTTCTCAAATAAACCTAATATCAAAAGGTATAAGGGAAATTAGAAAATACTTAGAAAGGAACAGTGAAAATATTGTACATGAAGTTTAAGGAATAATTTTTTCTTTTTTTTTTTTTTGGTGCTGGGAATCAAACTCAGGGCCTTGCGCTTACAAGGCAAGCACTCTAACCACTGAGCTAAATCCCCAGCCCCTTAAGGAATAATTTTTAAAAGAATTTTGTTTTTGCTTTTTATTTGGTTTTTTCTTCTTCCTTCTTTTTTATTCTTTCTAACTAGTTAATTTTAAAGACAAGTTGATTGTAAAGTTTATTTGGAAAAATAAAAAGAGCAAAAATTGCCAGGAAAACAATAAAAATTAGAGGAACAATGCAGTTTTAGTCCTACTAACTATTAAAACTACTTAATACTCTGTAATTAAAAAAAGAATGATATTTGGCACATAAATAAACCATAGAACAAAAGAACAAATAGAAAATACAGAAATAGACCTAAGTAGCCCTATTGTAAAGTTGGCATCTAAAATCAGTAGGAAAAGATGAATTTAAATAGTGTTGTAGGGGCTGGGGATTTAGCTCAGTGGTTAGAGTGCTTGCCTTGCAAGCACAAGGCCCTGAGTTCGATCCCCAGCACAAAAAAAAAATAAATAAATAAATAAATAAATAAATAGTGTTGTAGTAACTAGATAGCTATAGAAAAAAAAAACTAAAATTGTTTTTTTTCAAGATATATGCCAATGAGCCAAAAATTTAAGTATAAAATTATGAAATTATACAAATACTAGGAAAAATATGCAAATTCCTCTGTAACCTGGAAATGTATATTAAGTACTAATATTTAAAATTCAGAAACAATAAAAGAAAGGCTAGATAAATTTTACTACATAAGAAACTTGATATTATCAATATGATCATAAGCAAAGAAAAAAATTAGCAAAATATCCAGAAATGAAAACTCCCATTACTACTTTCTCTGAGGATTGGTCATTTTATTTTGAAACTGATAATATATTTGAATGTTATTTGCATTAAGATACTTTGTGATTCTTAATGATTTAATCAACTTGATAGCTTTGTGATTTGTCAATATCACTATCTCATTTTTCTGCTTTCCAAATTGAATACCAAAAGTACATTTTGCTTTAATAGCCGAAAGTAAACCAATACATCAAGTAACCCCAGGGGTAAAACAGAGAACCGGCTATTCAATGTGCAGCAATTGGAAGATCCTTCTTCAAAACAAAAGTAATTCATTAGTAGTACATATGTAAGTATATATGACGTGTAATATAATATGTATTATATGTCACATATACACTTGGTAGTGAACCTCAAACTTCCATCTTCCTATGCTGAGAAGTCATTAATAATGTTGCCAGAAATTAGACGTACCAAGATGAAGCAGGCTCATACCAGAAACGGCAGGAGTGCTTTACCAGTAGGTGGTTAGATACGAATCATTAGACAAAGAATAAAAATCCGATGAATTTTTGTAGTGGCCCTGAGAGAGGAACCAGCCTACAAAGGCAGTTTGTGGCCCTATTTTAAATCACTTCACTCTTTATCATGAAGCGATGATGGCTCAGTTGCCTGTTGCCATAGAAAACCAGAGCAACAGAATTTCTGGGTCTTATTTTCTTTTGGCATAGAAAGAAGGAAATTAGACAATTTTATATTGTTTTTTGGCACTTAAATTACAGCTTTCGAAAGACAGATCATCATTTGCACCCAGAAAAGCGAGAGAAGCCATATTATGATTGACTGATTGCTATTGAATGAAAGTTTTTGAAAATTACATGGGAGGATTTCTAGAGTTCTACGAGGCAGCCAGGTACTACTCATGAATAAAGCACACTGAGGATATAAAAACCACAGAGCAAGCCTGATGAGAGACGAGGTGGGAGGGGATGCTGAGTTGAACTTCCGTGTAACAAAAGGTTCTTTCTTTTGCAAAGAGCCAATCTATCTGAGATTTCCCATACAGAAAAGGAAGTCCAGTGATGCATATCACCTGATTTTTTTCTAGATTTTTTTACCCAAAAGTCCATATTTTGAAATTCGGTAAAAACAAATTGAAATTCTTTTAAACTCTAGGTCAAACAAAACACAGCTATGGGTCACCAGTTTGCCATCTCTGCCTTGAAAGAAGTTCACTGCCAAAAAAATAGGGTTCAAAAAAATAAAGGTTGTTTGCCATGGTGGTACACACCTGTAGTCCCATTACTCGGGAAGCTGAACCAAAGGATCACAGGTGTGAGATCGTTTGCCATGGTGGTACACACCTGTAGTCCCATTACTCGGGAAGCTGAACCAAAGGATCACAGGTGTGAGATCAGCCTGGGCTACACAGTTTAAGGCCAGCCTGAACTATTTAGTGAGACCTTGTCTCAAAAAAAAAAAAGAAAAAGAAAAAGAAAAAAAAGGTTTATTACAAACTTAGAGTTGTTGTTTTCAGGAAAAATGTTATTAATGTTGTTTCCCAATATAAACCATTTTATGTTCAAAAGTATAAGAAAAAAATTTGTGTTTTCATTAACTTTGTTACATTTCTTTCCAGTTTATTTTTATTGTTGCTTTTAAGGCCTTGATTCAGACTGTAGTTTGGGGGGAGGTAATTTGTATTTTAGATATTTTCATCTAAGACTATTGAGTAAGCAGTCTTCTATGCTTTGCACATATTCGTGATAGTGCACATAAGAATTAATAGCAAGAGCCCAGAAAAGAGGGTTAGTTGATTCTATTTGAAAGTGACCTGATTGATGGAGGCTGGAATATCTGGTCACAATATCTGAAATGGAAGCTCCCTATCATGAGAGAATAAACGGATGACTCACTGTGTTTCTTAAGATCGCCATCCTCCAGGGAGGAGCAAAGCGGCTGGGCTGCCTGAGAATGGCTTTGCAGGGAGACACAGCAGAGATGCGGAGACACAGGGACACTTTCGTATCCGGTGACAGTAGCAGACAAGAGCTCAGTCCTAAGGGAAAGAAAAGAGATATCCAATGAGAGGCAATTTCTGGCATGGGAAATAGCAAAAAAACAAAATAAGTACATTGATTTAGAGCATATAGATTTTCGAGAAGCAGCAAAAATGCCATGTGGATAACCTGAGGGAAGCAACCCCATAGCAAAAGAGGAAAAACTCATTTGTGAGAGTGAGGCACTGACGGCTTCATCTCAAGTGGTTAGCACGGAGCCTGGCACTTCACGCCTGTAGCTGAAGGTAACCACTTTGTGAATAAAACACACAATGTTTTACATTGCAGATTCCTAGAAGGGGAATTACAAAGTGAAAGCCTGTACATATTTTTAAGTATCTGATACTAAATTTATGAGCATAGTTGTAGGCTTAAATTTTGTTTGCATTTTAAATATAGGAATGTTTTCAAATAAGACTGTTTTCACTACCCATGAAATGTCTCGACGGTTACTTCTTTATTTGGAAGGAAATGTTTTTATTTATTTTTGCACTATTCTAGCACCCCATACTATTTGGACAACCTGTTATAGAACACGTCAAAACATAAAACTGAGAGCTTAAGTGTCATAATTCTATACCAATGAAAGTTTACCCTAATTCTGCTGAGACAGTGTTGGTCTGAAGCGTTTATGTGCCAACAGTTAGCTAGACAGCCGAACAACAGAACACAGATGTTGGGATTCAACCAAGCACAGGTTATTGTGTGACACTGACAGACAACAAAGTAACTATGCTACTCTGTGCTGTAGAAACACAGCAAAAGGACAGGAAGACAGAACACAAGTCATCAGAAAAAAGCTCCACATGCTTCTGCCACCTAATGTGATGCGTGTCGGTGTCTGTACACCTTTCACCAGCTTTTACTCCTATTACACTGAATGAACTCTACAGATTGTGTCTAAGGCCAGCTCCTCCATTGGTGTGCCGAACCCCTCTGGTCCACTCACAGACATCAGTCTGGCAATTTTTCCCTTTCTCTCCTACAACACCTAATTATTTTTCTCTCTGTTGGAGCATTTCTATAAGCACGTAAATGTGTTACAGAATTTTTCCACATTTTTTTTTAATTTTTTTATTATTTTTTACCAAGAACATGTATTGGTACATTGCATACATAATGATCATAATCAACATGGTTATTTTGTACCTGTACATGATACATCTTGGTTTTCCCCCCCCTTCCCCCCCTCCCCCCCCCCCCCCCCCCCTCCCCCCCCCCCCCCCCCCT
>PVJO010005485.1:0-97957 GCA_004026905.1 Hystrix cristata
ATCATGATAGACACAAGAATTTTAGAGGCTTACAAAATATACTAGGGGAATTACTTACTAAGCCAGTATTTCAAATGAGAGGAATTGAACCACTCAATTGATTGGCATTGAAACGCCTAAATAGATATCTGCAGATAAAAGCTGACTCCTGTTGCACAAGTATGGATTTTAAGTGAGTTAACTCTTTCAAAACAAATCTATCCACTAGCTGAAAGTTTGGCATACTTCAACTCCCTAAGAATGGAAATTCCTCCTCTTGGGTACCACTAGATCCTGACTTACTAACTTATTCATCTGGCTACTTATATTCATCATTAACATATCTCTTATAATAAACAAATGCAAAAAATGAATAGATCTAATCATATTTTGAAAATACAAATTTTTATTTTATATAAACAAAGTATATTGGAACTGTATAACTTTATTACAAATACTATGTACCTTAAAAGAAAGACTTAGATACAGGACTATATTAAAATTAAAATGTCGAAAAAGACAAATTGAGAACCTATTTGCAAAACATAAAACAATAAAAGTTCCCACGTCCCCATTTTGTAAAATGCCTACATCAATCCATACTAAAATGACTTAACATAAAATGAATACATGTTTAAGCAGAAAATTTTCAAGGAATTAGATAGTGATCACATTTAAACATATGGAAGACATCCAGCTTCCCTCAAAATAGAAGCTGAATAATTTAATTGAAGAGTATAATGTTGAAGAGTATAGTATTTTACTACAGTCTGACAATGATGCAAAATGTTTATAACATAATTTTCGGACACACAAGAATACCTCATAAGGGGAATGTAATTTTCTCAGACTTTATAAAAAGTGATTCAATTTTAAGGAAAAAAAGCAATAATGTAAAAGCTCTCTCTACAAATTCTAATATATGAGACATAGAATAAATTCAGTATGTCAAATGGTATTACGCATCACCTCAGTGATGTTCATAGTAAATTACTTCACACAGACTAAATGCCCACGAGTTCAGTACCATCCACATAAATTATAGCACACCTGTAAAATGGACTAATATTTACTTAAAAATGCACACATTTTTATATGGAAGGATAATAAAAATAAAAAATGCTAAAGAGTATATAACACAGTACTAGTTGTGTAATCAAAGTGCAATTTTGCATGCCTAAAATCATTGGAATGAGACAAGAAATTAATAAGTGATTTCTGCATAACATTTGATGAGTGTCCTGAGGAGAATGTTCACTGAATTATTCTATGTAAACACCTATAATTTATGTATTTCTTTAATATTTTAGCCGCTCAAAAGCTAAATAAAATGATACTGGGCAAAATAAAGTTCAATGAGCAGATTTTCAATTTCTGACATTAATATTATAGCTTAAATATTACTTATGGATTAAAAGACCAATGCCAAACCACTTCATTCTCACAGTATACTGTATACAATATATTTATGGAAATGATTTTAAAATTACCTTGAAAAATATCATTGTGTACTACAGTCTATTTAACAGTTTTCTGGTTAAACTTCCACATTTAATTTTCATCTGTGAAGCCATTTAAGTAAAGACTTGAACTTTAGATTGGGCAATCGAAGCGTTAGCCATCCCTCTGAATCATACCAGTCTTTTTTTCTTGATGGTTATGGGAATTGAACTCAGAGCCTCATGCTTGCTAGGCGAGTGCTCTACCACTGAGCTAAATTTCCAACCCTGAATCACCTAGTTTTACCAAGCAGCAAGGTGAATAATGTATCATGCTAGGGGTTATTAGAAAGTTTTCTGTTTGACTCATCATGCATAATCTAATCCTGATCATTGATTAAAAAATTCTTCTCCGCTGTGTGTATACCCGTGCATACATTTACCATTTTATTAACAGGCTTAAAGACTCTTCCCTGTTCTATGGAGACTGTTCATTCACTAATCTACTACACCGTAGGCATACTCACTTTTAATGTTTACCATAAACATTGCTTTCCCATGATGCTCATGAGTTTATTATGGGTAAGACCATAACTTCTTCATGGCCATGGCCTTGGAATAAAGCAGAGCGAATGATGGTAGCAGTATGTTGAATAAATAAATTGATATAAAATTTTCTCATAAAATGCAAATGAATGCATGATAAATATTAGGAATAAATCACATTGGACATGCTGTTTGTGTCTCTGTTCTTTCCCCTTATCATTTTCTATAGAATCATTCATACTTTTCTAGCAGCATCATATAAATTACAAAGAGTCCAGCACAAAATGCTTGTCTCATATTTATTATCCAATAGCAGGAGGCCTTGAAGCTGTGTATTTTCAATGGCTTTATAATTGCAGCCATTTCCTGATCGGGTTCAAATAGAAGAAGGCTTCTCTCGTAGATACAAAGATCTTGTTTGTTGGCAAGGTGCAGCAGCCTCTAATAGCTGAAGCTCTTTACATCAATAACTGTCTTTCCTTTTCAGTCAAAGATGCTAAGAGGGGCAAACATTAATTAGGTTATTTTTTCTAGTTCATTACATCCAAGCAGCTTGTTGGAACAGAAGCTAGAAAGAAAGGTAGGGAATACTGCTCATCCATCTCAACAAAGATACAGAAAAAACTCAGATAAAGAAGGAAACAATGAATTGTTTTAGGACAAACAGAATGCCTCATCCTATATCTCTACTTTCTCCCCTAGGACTCTGGATAAATGTAAATAAAAATACCCATTTGTCATAAGACCATTGCCAGTCTTGTAAATCTGTCAACTCTAGGAAGAAACTGTGATTCAGACGAATAGGCTTACAAAAACTTCACCTACATTACAAAAAGTTTCTGATTATATCTTGCTCCAAATATAAAACTACAGCTATCTGAAGTATACTTCATATGCCAACTACCCAACTTCGAAAGTATATGCAATTATGCAAAAGACAAAAAATAGATTTCATTCTCTGCTCTTTTCTCCAAGCTACTCCCAGCATAACATTTAAAATTCCTGTAGACTGTATTAAACTGCTTGCCAATTTCAGTAATAAATGTTATCTAGAGTTTTTTTAAAATCACATTTGACATATTAGTCTTTAATGTCTCTTCTCTAATCTTTATAAAAAGAAATATTTTAAATAATGAAAATAATTATAATAAGTATTTAATCACATTTTAGAAATTATACACAACAGCACTGTGCTTTACACTTTATGGAAATAAGCTAATTGTATGCCTGCAAAATCCTCTGAGGTAGTTAATGTCATTAATCCACTTCATAGATAAGAACGCCAGGCTCCAATTTAGCACTTTGTATTAACACTTGAACAAATTCTATCCCAACACTCCAAAACAGAAAACAATCCTTGCCAATACTAGAAACAACTTTTACCTGGAAAATCTACTAGAAACTTTCGAGTCCTGCTTGAACTTACAATCCATCAGAAAACTGTGCCCTCAGTTTATTTCAGTGAGAGTGCACATTCTGTTATATCTCACTCACTTCTCCTATCATTCAGGCTTCATCATTCAGGCTTTATCACATCTCCATTTCATTTGGAAAAGTTCCAGAATTTAATTGGTAACTTTTAGCAATGTTCACTCCCTTAGTTACCAAATCCTTTCCTACACCTAGAAGTAGCATTTAGATTCTGTTTATCTCAAAAATACATCTAGTTCATACATTTATCTTTTAATTCAGCCCATATACCTAAAAGTAATTCAACATAATTTACTTGAACATGCAGTAGATGATCCCAAATAAATATCCCCAATCTGAATCCAAGCTTTCAACTGCTCCCTTCAAATCAAATTTTATGGCAGGACTCCATGCTTCTAAAAATAATATATCAAAACACTTTAAAAGAAACTATCCTTCTATTAAGATCGTTCAAATATCTTGAGATTTCTTCAACTCCTCTGTTGTTCTCTTATACCTGTATTGAATCAAAAAGAAAATTCAATTTCATCATCTGTAAAATAGAACCGCAATATGACTAGTCTCTGTTACTGCCGCCGTTGCTCCGCCGTGTGTTTACGTGCCTCGGGTTGCTTTACTTGCCTCTGAATTTGTCACCTGCAACTTCAGTCCGGATGCCATTATTTCTCTTTTGAAACATAATTGAGAACAGATGAGTGTTTTCTTCTGTGGTTTCTCATCTCAGAAAACATATGTACCATTACCTGTGGACCAATAGAATAGTCTTTGTAAGGATTTCCACTGCTCCTCTTCAGAAATATATGTTTTGAAGGAACCTATACACCTGTTCAATACACAGCTATCAGCAGAATCAAAATCAAACTTTATGTCTTAATAAATATCATTTTGAAACAAGGAAAGGCTTCTAGAAGTCAGAGTGGAATCTTGTTCTCACAAATTTCAGCTGTTTCCTTCTCCCTTCACTTCTTGACTGAGCTTTTGATTTCTTCACACACAAAAACATGGGTGTCACAGAAGGCTCTAACAAAACACACCGAGTAGGATGTAGGAAGGCTTGAAATTCTATATTCCCCTGCATATGTCTGCATCTATACTTATACCTGTATCTATTTAGCATCAGCAAGCAAAAACAAAGGCAATTTAGTACTTCTATACTTTATAAGTTATTTAGGAAAAGGAATAAAAGGAATTAATTGGTAGCTATTCTTGCTAAATTGTCAGACATTTTTCAATATTGATCTTTAAAAATAATGTTAGATACTAAGAACCCACAATCTTTTTTCAAATGTATTTGCAGCAATTTGTATTTCCAGCTCCCAAAAGATCATCTCAGTACAAGAAATAACAGTATTTATTATAAAATGTATTTATAAAATAAATACTAGTACTCTTTCATGGGTATAATTACACACATATTGAACATATAATGTTTATAGGACTCTTTGAATGTTGGATAGGTTTTATCTTATCATGTCTCCAAAACAACAATTAGAATTAGCAATCACATCCACCTCTCTGATTCTGTATCCCGCAGTGTGAAACATCGTCCATTCATCCTAAAAGACTGTAGGTTTCCATGATCAGTTCCTTCCCTTGGCCCACTGTGTGAGCATCTTGGTTATCTCATTTGTCACAGGGCAGGAAACATTACACTTACACTAATGCACGAAGATTACATGAATTAATACATGGAATTTTTTCCTATTCACAGAACTAGAATATAAAAAGGAAATGATAAATGTTGAGGAGAAAAAAGAAGGGGAAATAAAGTCTTTTCAGGCCCCCAAGCATGAAAAGTTTTTAAATTTTAACTTGTATGTGCATATATTTTTAAGAGGTTATGTGGAAAATTAGAGACCTTTAATTTGAAATTGAAGGGTTAGATCATTTTCATTATTCAGAGAATTGGAATAAATCTCAATTTCTTAGCAGGTATGACCTTATTTAAGAAACTTGCATTTGGTTATTTAGAGGAGAAATAAAAAATGAAGAAATGAGGGCTTGGGGATTTAGCTCAGTGGTGGAGTACTTGCCATGCAAGTGTAAGGCCCTGGGTTTGATTCTCAGCATCCCGCCTCCAAAACAAACAAACAAACAAAAAAACCAAAAAACAGAAAGAAAGAAATGAAAGAGTAATACTTTAAACTGAAAAAGCAGCTTAAAAATACGTTATTTGATTATCAGTATTCAAATATCAATATTGAAGGATTACACCTATGATGAACATAAAAAAGTGTGGTATTTTAGAAAAATACTAGATTAACAAAAATTTTCCCCAGATCGGTTTCTTTTAAGTGCTGGCAAATTAGTATTTATTCAAGATTTAGTAGTGATGTTAATGCTTCTATCAATTTGGATTCTTGAGCAACAAAAAGGAAATCTGATTTACATTAACCTGAACACCTTAATACCTAATTAAAATCTCAGCCTTCTGAGTAAATTCACAGATATTTTCTCTCTTTAACTCAACAACAAAATATCTTTAGTCAATTTCTTCTAAGAAAGGTAGATCTGATTTATTGGTCCTATTAGGGCATTTTATAATTTGCAATGTAATCGGTCTTAATAAAGAACCTTGTAGTCAGCTTGACTCAAATATTTAATTCAGGTACTAACTGAAAACTGATGGCTGCCACTATACTTCCTCTCTAATTTACTCTTATGGATTTGTATTGGTATGTATTTGTTCATTTCATATATTTCAAAGTGAAAAATGTAAAATAAAGCATGCTTATATATTATAACATGGATCCTTCTAAATGTGCTTACATATATTAGCATGTTAACTTTGCATTGCTGGGATGAAATACCTGATACCATGGTCCACTGGCTCCAATGCAGAAACGTCATGGCAGACTGATGTGGCGGAAGAAGACTGCTCTACTCATGACTTTGAAGAAGAGGGGAGCAGGAGAGCCTCATGAGCAAGGGACCAGAGACCAGACAGTCCCGTAGCTCGCACCCACGTCACTCTCCCAGACACAACTGGAAGCTCGCTTTACTGATCTGGGAGGCATCTCTCAAGTCAACTCATCAATATTAATCATCACGATCAGATTCTAAAACAGAATCGCTGATGGGATACTGGTTTTTTTTTTCTAATTTGCAGGACATTAAAAGAATATATGATGAAATGTTTTCGGCCTATTACATATTATTCTTATAGGCATAAGAATCACATACTTTTGACGGATAGCCTGAAGCGCTGCAAATGACACTGCACAGGTGTGCAGTGCAAGTTTCTTACATTTTGATCCAAATGACTCTCCAAAGAAAGGTTAAATTCTGTCAAGAGACTATTTCTTGTACCCCTTATAGTGTTTAAAAAATTAATGGAACTTTCATGAGAAAATCCTGATGGTGCTTAAGATATATTTAATAAATATTTGGCCTCCAAATTGTACTTCATCTACCTTGCAAAATATTGTTTGTAAATCACAAAAATTAAAGGAAATGATGGATTACACAAAAATTACAGTTATTCATGTTAAATGCCGCTCAAAGAACATGTCACGTTGTGATTTCATTTATGTTCTCAGAAATCTTATTTTTCAAACAAATATCATTTCAGCAGTATGAAAAGGTCAAAACCAGTGTGGAAAAAGTAGAGACAGTGAGAAAATCTGTCAATGTGTTTCTTCAATTTTTTTAAGTTTCATGACTACTGTAATGTAATTTCCTTATTAACAATTCACGTCATGCTATTTTTCAGGCAGTTTTCTGGATTTGTCATATGCAGTGAAGGATGAAGAAAGGCAAATATGGAGAATATGAGTGTTGTTTGAAAGGTGAAGATCATGGCCAAGCTCCCCTCATCATTTGGAACTGCAGTTGTGCAGAGAAGTGGACACAGTAACAATGGAGTTTAAAATAGACTTGCCTTGTGGCTAGATTCTGTGCAGTCTCCTCCGAGGAGCACGTAGTGTTTATGGCTTACTTCTAGGACATCTCCCAAGAGCTTTAGGGGAACTTAAGGGGGTTGGGGCAGGAGATTGGATTTGGGGGACTTGTACCTGATTTGCCGTTAGGAGGCGGAGTTGCTGGGAAGAGGCAGGTCAGTGGGTCCCTGACCTGGAAGGTCGAATCTCCCTTCTGGGTTCTTTCTTCAGTTTGTGTCTCCTTCCCTGCTGCCAGGCCATGAGCAGCTTCCGTGCACCACGCCATCCTGCGCTGGAGCCAGCCGACTCCGGACGGGAACCTCGGCACGCTGTGAGTCAGAATATAGGTCTCCTTTCTAATTCGTGGGTGTCATCTGATATTTTGTGTCAGCAATGAGAAAGGAATAGGATAATTTACAAAGGATTTTAGGTCTCCGAGCTATTGGTAACTGTCGAAAGACCCTAACCTTAGGAAAATGAAAAGAAATGTCCGAGATTATTCCTCGGGTTTTGATTTGCGAGCAGGTCGGATGTCAGCACCATTCACTGAAAAAAGAAGTACCAAAAACTGACATTTGTGGGAGGCATATGGGTTTACTTTTGGATGTGTGTTGTAGAAAATGCTTTGATATAAATGAAAACGAGGGAGTTTCCAGAAATATATTGATCTAAACTTTCATAGTGATGTGGGATCAGGAATCATGTAAGACACACGTCATTATATATGTAGTACTTGAATCTTTGTGTATTGAGGGTTCTCTTGGGAGAGAAAAATAACTGGAGAAGACAAAGGTAATTTGTTTTAAATTTGTTAGAAATTAGTTGACTAGAAATCATCAAATCAACAAAATAAAGAGAAGGTATATTAGTAATAAAAAAATTTAACTAGAATATTTTAGACTTTGCTGCACAATTAAATAATTTGTTTTCAAAGCATAGGAGAGACCAATGCTTTGTTACAAGACAAATTAAGATAGTTTTAAAAACCTATTGGTTTTCAGTTTTATTTGGAATATGAAAGCATTAAAACATTAAATGACTGATTTTTCTAAAATGTCTGTTGAGAGTGGAAATGTATTTTGTGGCAGTCCTGAAAAGAAGGAAAAGTGATAGTATTTGAAGGAAATAGAGAAAATATTATCATAGGGAGTAGTGGGAGGAAGAACGTCTCAAAGGTATGAGGTGGGATTGCTGGTATTTACTTCTGTGGTAGATGTGTTTGAGACCAGTAATTAATCACACCAATTAAATAAAATACGTAAAATAGTACTATGGAGTCAGAAATACTATGAAGGAATATTTGTACTGTTTAAAAAATACTGCTCTGCTATTAGAAGTTCTTTATGGTTCAATATGCATGTAAGAGTCAATTTGCCAACTCAAGCAAGAAAAAACTTCCTGGGATTATGATTACATTAAACTAAGTCTGTGGATTGATTTGGGAAACTTCAAAAAAGAGACGTTAGTACCCTGAAACTTGAACAACAAATGACACTTGCTGTGGTAATTTGCTCTCTAATATCTCACGTTTAATCCATTTTGAGGAAGAATTTCTGCATCAGTTATCCACTCATTTCTCACCACCATATGCTGGTTGTAGTACTTACCTTTTTAATTCCACAGATCTGAGGCAGACATGATGGACTCAAGAAGCAAAAGGAAAGTCCCTGCCAAAGTCTTCAAAAGTCCCATCCAATTATAGCTTCCACTCAAAAGTTTCACAGTCTCTCGACTCCCTATAAATTTTATGAAAGGAATAAGATTATTTTAATTCCTCATAAAACAGTGAGGTATTAAAAACTGTAGCTTTTCAGAAATATATGTGTAGTTTATATGAATACTAGATGGGCTTGATTTAACTTGATTAAGCCAAAATTTGCACTGATCAATGATAAAGATGTCACCCACCTCCTAATTTAAAAGATGCAAGTTAATGAATTTTTTTATACTTTCCTCTTAAAATGAATATTTTATCAGCATGTTTTGTCTTTTTATCTTTATACCTATACATAGCTATAATGTATGAATTATGATAACTAAGCACTGGCCATTTTTTAATGATTTTGCCTTTTGTCTGTACTCTATCATTCAAATAAGTGAATGAACTTTTCTACTGATGTGACTATTTATTAGAAATGTAAAAAAATTTAAATGCATGGTTAGAATAATTTTAAATACCTGAAATATGAAACTAACAACCACGGAATGTTGTTTGTGGTTAACAAAATGTTAATTGTTGCATTCACAGATTGTAATATTATATTTATTAATTCTATTATTAATATTAAATCTGTTTATCATTAATTTTCATATTATGAGTTACAATCTGTTTCACATTTTTATTACAAAAAATCATTGAAGTATTGAATTCAAGCATAAACAAAAATAATGGCTGTGTGGTTAAGAAAACTGTACACATATAAAGTATGAGTTAGACTACAAACATATTAATGAGTGAAGAATATATGTATTAATATGTTTATATAACCTTGAATTTTATTTAAAAAATAATTAAACTTCCTGGCTCTTAACATAAAAATGCAAATTAAAATGTACTTTTGATTTGGAAAAGTTTTCCTTTCAGTATTAAATTTACAATGAATTAATGAATCTTTTGTACTTTAATGGAACAATATTAGGATTTTCAAATATTCATCCTGAAGAAACTAAAGATAAAGGAATATATTTGGCTATTAATTTGCCTAAGGATATATTCCTGGTTTTGCTTTTATTATAAAAAATTAATCTATTCTGCATTTCTACTTCATGTTGCAAAAACAATTCCAAAATGAAGTTTATGTTTTTCTGCCTCAGGCACATGAAAACTCTAGTTGTTTTAAGAAGAAAATATTTAAAAGTTCGGAAGCTGTAGGCCAGTTAAACTTCTTCATTGGCATGTTTTGCAAACTTTCAGGTGGGTTAGAGCTTATTGGCGAATGAAGTAGGAAAAAGCAACACAAACGCCTAAAGGAAATGAAAAAAACCTTCCTCCTGAAGGCTTAGACAAGCCTGTACAACCACACCATAGTCTCTCTGAGAACAGATTCTACCAAAATGAAGGAAATTACAGGTCTTTCTTAATGCTATGCAAAAGACAAAAAGCAATTTACAAACCTTGAGACTAAAAAGTGATCTTAATGCTCTCAATCCTCTGTATAAACAAACAAATTCAGTCTTAGTTAGATTCACTTGTTTTTTACGGTTTTGTGCGTTTTTCAGCATATTCTGTGATTTAGTCACACTCAACCACATAACATTCTCAGCACACCCCCATTGTGTTTCCTTCCCATAGTTTTGATAATGAAGAGCTATTATTTCCCACTTTTTCCCTGTAAAGTTCCAAAATTTTAACAAAGTTTACATAGAAACTGAGTTACTGATTGGCATAGTCTATTCCGTGAACTTTGAACAATTGTGTATGAATTTTTGCATGTATTCCTATAAGTATTCTCAACAAATTTATTGAAGCTTTCTAAAATTGCTAATGAGGTATTAATACATAAACTTGTCACCAAATTTTATTAAATCCTAAATTGTGTAGAGTGCAATTCAAACTTTGGAATTAATAAAATATTTTATTTTCTTCATGTTATGTACAGATCTATCATATCATATAGTGACTGCAAGAGTTTAATAAATATTTCTTAAATGTTTGGAAAAAACAAAAAAGTGGTAATTTTCCTGATATGGAGGGTGAAACATGAAGAAATTAACTCATTCGCTGAAGGTCACTTACGTGCAAGTTGAGAGATGACCGATGTTTGATCTGTTTGATCTAATCTCCAAGTGAGATTAAAGTTCCACATTAGCAAAAGAGATGCATACTTCACATTTTAAGATTTCCACTGTATTGCCAACAAATTAGTCTCAGCTCCTATTATTTTATGTGTGAAAGTCAGCTGGTCTCTTTGTGGGCTACATAATATCATACCACCTTACATGATACAGTATTATTTTCAGTGATATGCTGTTAAATCAGCTCTCCGAAGGGAAGAATGCTTTTGTAATATTTGCCTATACTTACAGTGTAAACAATCCTCCAAAAACGGATTTGCAGTCCTCAGTGAGATGTCACGGAACACAGAATTCAGAAGAAACGAACTTGATGAGATCAATGCAGATAATAGTGGCTGGCTCTCAGAAGTATGTGTGGGCTTCTTAATTTCCACAAATGACCTGGTGTGACTTCATTTTTCAGGGACTTAGTAATTTATTTGGTCCAACGTAGATTTACACTAACTGGGCAAGAATATGAAGCACATAAATTTTGATGCGTATTTTTTAAAGTTTCAAACAAGAAGGAATAGGACTGTATTCAAGAACATTTAGCCATTACTATGGGTTCTCTATAGGTGTGGTATACTCAATTCTAAAGGTTTTTCAAGATTCCCGACTTCTACTTATCCATTCAACACTACTATGTTAGTACACTTTCTGTCATGAAGACAAAATACCTGAGAAAAAGAATTTTAAAGAATGAAAGCTTATTTTCGCTCGAGGCTTGAGAAGATTCAGTCTACAGTCAGCTGTTTCTAAGGCAGACACTTGAGGGTAGAAGGACAATGCAGGGGAAACTGCTAACCCCAAGGCAGCCAACACTAAGAAAAAGAGGGAAAGAACCAGACAGAAAGGTTTAGGGACAAAGTACAGTCTCCTAAGTCGCCCCTTCTGTATATTGACCTGCTGATGAAGTCAAGGCCAATGATCCAGTCACCTTTTCAAATTCCGTCAGCAGTCAGCCAAGCCCCCAGGCACCAGCTTGGCGTTCCAGTCCTGATTAAAATCATGTGTACTCTAGGTTCCCTTGTGAAGATACTTCGAACATGAAAAGGTGCATTCATCTCCCCAATCCAATGACATTGAAATTGGGAGATGATCCTGCATTACCTGGAGAGCTCCAAAGAAATCACAGGATCCTTTTAGAGTAGAGAAAGAAACCAGAAGACTTGTTCAGAATAAGTGATACTGGAGTTCTGACTTGCAAAACTGCGGGACAATAAATAGGTGTTCACACCAAGTTTGTGATAATTTGTTCTATCACTGATAGAAAATTCAAAGTGGGTGTAGAGAAACAATAGTTTATGCAATGCCTTCGAAAGTGGTTTAGTGATATACTAAAGAAACAGAAAATACGTAGAGGAATTTTGCTACAGATGGCAATCCAAGTTTTCAGTGGCAGGAGAAGTGGCAGTTGAAGGTAAAGCAACGGTGCCTTTCCTGCTCTGAGATAGTGCTGAGTGTGAGAGTGACATGCTGGGTCCTGTAAAATGTGAGTCTCCGCTTTTACAGGATGGCACGTTGCACCTTTTCACCAGATTCCCTTGTTTCTTTGGAAATAATTAAACTCTGATTTCAGTCTTTGTTCATACAGTCAACTCACCTACGTGTCTGATCTATTTAAAAATGATTGTTAAGGTTTTTGTTCAATTCACTGTTCACAGAAAAAGTAAATAAGAAGAATGGAGCACATTTGGCAATATTCAAGGGTCAAATTGCGGAGAAGTACACGGTGGCGTAGGGAAAGGAAGTTTATCTTCCAATCTGATATTTCAGACTTTCAACTTCTTAATATGTGTTCTATATTCTACTACAGAAAAATGAAGGTAAAATTAAGATACAAACAGATATGCTTCTCAAATTTTGAAAAGACAAAATAAAAGTTCTTACGTTATTTAAAATATGCCACCTACCATATAGAGCACCTGTAATTATTTTGTGGTGAATAAAATTTTTATATTGTATTGAGGATTATTTAAATGGAAATAAAAACAAGAATGATTTTACACTAAAATATAAACCTATTATTTGCTCCAAATATTAAATTCATGAGGGGGATTAGAATCATAGAACCAGAATACTTTATATTTCTATTATATAATTTTCTATCATCTTGGAACATTTATCCATAAACATACACTGTCTGATAAATTGAGCAGTTGTTACTAGGACTTCTACACATGCTGGCTACTAAAGAGATTAAAAAAAGAAATATTTGTTTTAGTTCCTGTTCCCAATAATGCTACAATTTAATTATGGAAGGATGAATAATACACAAGAGATAATTAGCAAGTAATGAAAAACAGTATGAATGTATGTGATAAATGTGGAACCAACTTTTAATTCAAGAACACTTCTCTACTTTATCTTAAGCTGTTAGTACAAACAACATTTAAAAAACACAAGAGAGCAAGTGAACAAAAGCCCTGAAATTATGTTACATTTTAATGTTCAGTATAAATAGGTCATTATTGTAGCTTCTTCAGGCTGTTTTTAAGAAACCAAGTTCCTTCCATTAGAACTGGTATCACTGTAATTACTATTTTTCCTTTCTGTACCATTGTGTTCTGGGTGTTCATATGAAATTTTAGCCTTCTGTTTTATAACATTTTTGTCTAAGGAAAAAAAAAAGTTTATTACTAAAAAAATTGTATAATCTTTACAGTCTCAAAATAAAGATGGTTCAAAGTCATTTTTATATTTTCAACCAATTAATCTGTTTCTACTCAAAGAAAAATGTCTTCATTATTCATGCACAGTTAGAGCAAGTAGAATTATAATGAGACTCCGGAAAGAAATCCACACTTACATTTCAGGCATGAGGAAAGTAAAGCAAGTTCTGATATGTACCACAATGAATAAAAGCTACAAGCAATCTTTTAATTTTTGCTAAAATTATATATATATAATTTATATATATATATTAATTATATATTATAAAATTATATATAATTATATAAATTATTATATTATATAATTATATAATATTTAATATAATTATTATATTATATAATTATATAATTATATATATATAAAATTATATATAATTTTATATATATATAAGAATATATATATATATATTCTTGTATTTAGATGTCCCCTCAAAGCTTCATGCTCTCATAGGTGGGTCTTCTCAGAGGTGGCTGTATCTAGAGTGTGTGATCCTGGATTAATGGTGTATGATACTAGTTTAGTCCACTGATTGGTTTAGCACAGTTCTGGGTGTGCTCGGCTGTATTTACTGAAGACAGAAGTCCCACTCTGTGTGGTTTGGAGTTTGGATGGAATACGAAGGTAAAGGGAGGGTCGTTGCTGCATTCTGCCTGCCCCATCATGGTCTGTTTCTGCTTGGCCGTGTTCTTCTCCCAGACCACCCTGCCTTGGAGCCAGTTGACTATAGACTGAAACCTCTACGAACTGAGAGATAAAACAAACCTTTCCTTCCCTAACTTGTAGATATTAGTTATTTTGTCCTAGCACCGAAAAAGTAACAAAGACAATAATCAAGCCATATACTTAGGTATATCTCACAGTTATACCTCAGTTCACGAACTCGATTCTTTTCAGGATTCTGGTTGCAAACCAAGTTGGATGAGAACTGAATCAATGATTATGCTCATTGTTAATATTATGGGGAACTTTGATTCTGTTCTCCAGTTAAATTTGGTTTAGTATCTTTTGTTTAAAACATGTATCATTGGCTCACTATTTTTAGTTTAAAGTTTCCCTGGTTTAAAAATATAACTGCCATCTTCAGTTCGTGGTTTTTCTCCTGTTCAGTTCTTGCTTTTTATTCAAAAACCCTGGAAGTCTCAAGGAGAAGGAGCAGTTACTTCCTTAGTTTAGTCTGATTGCATTTTTATCACCCTAAATCCAACTTACTACAAAATCTGTGGAGCAGAATTTGTGTCTCATTTAATATCATCTGTAGGGGGAAATATGCTGACCAGAGGAAATAGATCTTTTGTTCCTTTTGCCATTAATACTTTATATTAACGCTCCAAGAAAAAGCTTCCTACATATGCCTATGTTGAGTGAGTTTACAAAAGATATTAAATATCACGTTAATTTAATCTTGAGGTTGAACTAGTCATGTTTTTGGCTATATACATGTAGGAAGACATTGAGTGTAATGAATTTAAGGGTCTTGTGTACTCTGGAAAAATGAACAGATGATACACTTTTGATATCATTTCTTTTCCATGAAGTCATATTTTTTTAAAAAATGTAACTTTTATTTTATTCCCTAAGCCTGCAATTTCCTAGTCCCCGTTTCATAAAATTACAACCATTTTCTTTAAATTAATTATTGCAGAACACACATTTCCCTTGGCTTTTCTCCTTTATTTTCAACTCTACCAAATTTATTGTTCAGTTTTACCTATTATAACACCTTCATGGCCTAACCATCTTAGAAAAGATTCGTTTACTTACATTATCACTTTGGAGTTTAGAATTTGAACATATATATTTTGAGAGAACATGAACACTTAGAACATAGAAATATCCTTGGAAAATATCTGTTCAACTTTCCCAAGGTATATATTTCTTATTAAATTTTCTTGTTTCCTCCAGAAGTTTTGTTCCTCATATTGCCAATTTTATTTTTTTGTCTTAAGGATATAGTAATACATTAATACCTTGGTTCACAAACAGAAGCGTTTGGCAAAATTTTGCTTCTGTTGATGAAATTTGCCTTGATAGATGAATGTGAATACAGTTGTCTTCCCCAGAATCATGAAACAGATTGAGTCCACGAACTGAGACACTGCTGTATTCCATCTGCTGGAAAAAACTCCTTTACAATACCTAGAAATTTGGTTCAAATATGTGTAACGTAATCTGTATCCTCTGATGGCTTACAATCTTGTACACTGAGAAATACTCAAAAGTTGAATGAATAGTGACAAATAGAGTTAGTGGTGTGCAAATGTAGCTATAGAAAGTCAGAAGTACATATGTAATACCAGCTGATGGGGAATTTTATATATTTACAATTATACTAAAGTAAATAACTGATGCATTTGAAGAATGACTACTATGTTAGAGTCAACATAACATAGTAAGTAACACAGTAATAATTCACAAACACTTCTGTTTGCAAACAATTAGGTTCACAAAGCAAAATATGCCTCAAATTTTTTCTTCAGTTCATAAACTCTGCATTGAGTGACAAACATGACCACAGTCATCTTCCCTACGTAAACAGAAACACAGCCTTCTTCCCCAAAATTGTAAAACAAATTAAGTTTGTAAACCAAGGTACCATTGTGTATCTTTTTCTTCAACACACATTTGTGAGCAACCTAAACCAGTTCAAATGGAAACTGGTTGAAAGACAAAGGAGGATTCCTTAACATTCATTGAGGAATAATAACATTAAGAACAGAGATCTATATAAAATGATCAGAGAATTAAGAAAATCAAATAAATAGGCTAAGCTGCACTGTGAAAAAGAAATTTTGAATTCATTGTGATACTGAGATGAATCTTTGGTGAGAACTGATGTTATTTTAACAAGGTAAAACCCAGAAGTCTTTGGTTTTGTTCTGCCTGGTATGCTCAAGATCAATGAAAGGGACTCCAAAATCAAACAGCAAAGTTACGTTTTGTCCCCAAACAATAGAAGACTGTGATAAAACAGGTAAAATTTTAATTCTAACAATGAAAAAGATCATAATAACACAAGATAAAAATGAAGACAGTATAGAGAATTATAAAATAAACTTTGGATGCCTTTAAAAACATTTTAAATATTTCCAACTTAAAAGATTAACAAAAAACAAGCTAGAGGTTACATATCTGAATGTCACAGAAGTTATTGTGTATATAATTATCTGAAATTTTAATCATTAGATTAGATACCATTTCTCATAATACTTAAAGAGAGGAAGAAAAGTAGAAATTCTGAGCACACTTAATTTGAATACTAATTAAAGTAAGGTGAGTCTCTGACCAAGGAAAGAAGAGCCCAACAGGTCAGAGAGTGCCGAGGGATACACTAATGTCTTCACAGTGAAGGTCAGTGTCACTTCAAAAAGTAGATATAGTGTCTAATTATTTAGGCACAACTTCAGGACATGGTTTATGAAAAATATAATGTATTCATTGATTTTTGGAATACTGGTAAACCTTGGTGACATTGTCAAGAGATATTTCAAATAAAGAAAACTTATTTATATTTATGATACATTTTTGAAGATGAGGTATTAGGGATTGAATCTAGAGCCTTACATTTGCTATGCATAACCTTCATTACTGCGCAGGTAATATTCTTTTATTAGTACATGTTTAAAGTAAGTCATGAATACATCCATAATGCAGTAAAAGTGGTGGATGAAGCCTGGTAGTGTGAGGTGACATTGCTTACAGAATTCATTGTGTTTACTAAAAATGGTGGAAACAATGAGTTTAACAAAAATGAGTGAATTTTTATGGAAATTTGCAAGAATATAAAAGACTTCTCTCTTCAGTGACTTATTTTCAGGGACAAACTGTCATCACTCACTGAACTTTGGCAGAGGTTGTTTGTTATTCCATGGATACCAGTTAAACACAAATAGGCCAGCAGTGAGTATGTGTGAGATAGTCTACTTCGTCATGTGTTCAGGCAAGTTCTGTAGTGTGCTATCTTTAAGAAGTGCTGTACAGAATTCAGAGACAAAACTTGCCCAATGGGATAAATATTTGTATGCCCTGTTCTCATAATGTTATATGCATTATCACAATTCATTTTCATCAAACTTTACTAGATAAGTACGAACATTTCCTGTTTTCACAAATAAGATTTTTCAGGCACAAAGAGATGAACTATCTCAGTTGAAGATATTATCTACTGAAGGATGTAGCCTGGATGTGTACCCAGTTCATACTTCTAAACTTCACAGTAATATCTCAGTTCACAAATGCTTCTGTTTGCAAACAGTTTGGTTCTCCAGCAAAAGCACTGGGCAAAATTTTGCTTCTGTTTGCAAACTCTCCATCAGGTGACAAACCCAGCCACGGTCATCTTCCTCACCCAAACACAAACATAGCCACCTTCCCCCAAATCGTAAAACAAATTAAATTCATAAACCAAGACACCATTGTAGTACTGTCTTCTTATGAATTCCAAATACAAAGAACCGAAAAAAAGTTAATAGAAAAAATGTTAATGGATCAATTCTCTTTGTAATAACTGTGCTAATATAAAATACAAAATTTATTTGATATATATTCTATAAGACTAGAAGCTTCTTTATTAGATAAATCAGAATCTTGGATCACATTCTTTCGTGTGTATGTAAAATGGTTATTTGAACACAAACATATGATCTATGTAATAAATTATATATTATATTAAGGCCTATATGATTATGGGAGATTAGAAAAATGTCCATAACTCTATAACAAAATAAGTGTCAAAGAACAACAAGAAAAGCAAATTAAAATGAACAAAAATACTGTACATTCAGGAAGAAAAGATAGTAGGTCATTAGCAGATAATATGATTTTGCAGCTTTGAAGTGAACACCGACTGCAGAAATGATCAAATGTCAAATAAGTTATAACATAAAAAAATTGCTTCTTAAATCATAGAATAAGGAAATGCATATAAATAAAGCATGTGTAAAACTAATCCCCCAGAATAGTGTTGAACAACATGAATATTAAAAATGCATTGTCTTGTGAGAGGAAATTCTAAATAGCTGCAGCACCTATGGTTGAATTCTTGTGTTTCTTCACTGTTCAAAATAACTCACCTCTTTTTTTATTTTCTTCTGACCTAGTGGAGCCAGTATTTTGTTTGTAATTTATGTAATTTTGTTATTTTGGCATGAAATAATGGCACGTTTAAGTATGGGACTCACACTCATAGTTGAAACTTGCAGTAGAGATGAGAGACAGAAAGCTAAAACAGAATGTGTGAAATCTTGAACAGTTTTTGAATTAGAAAATGACTTTATATGTACTGTACTTAAAATAGAAATAAAGCTAAGTCAGAATAAGACTATAATAACATGCATTTCTCACCAATTTTGGTTCTTTCTGTTTCACAAATTAATAGATGTTAGGTCATTATAAATTTGTATAGCACAATATTCACACTTTTATTTTAAAATTATAATAACAATATCAGTAATTTCCATTTTTCCCAAAAATCCAATAAGAGTTATTAGAAATGATATATTTTGGATTTGGCATTTTTCATAAATTGCAAATGTTCCATAACCACAAAGTTTTTTGTTTTTATATAAATTTGCTTACTTGTGAATAATAGTACTTTAAATTCTGATGATAATTGTTCTATTTTATTATTTGCATATTAAAGAAATTACAAAGTTTATTGCATATTAACCTCTTGAACTAATTCTTCCTTTCTAATTGAAATTTTGAACAATCTCTCTCCCATCTGTCTCAGTCCCTGCTCCCCAAGCTCCTGATGATCACTATCTACTCTGCTTCTACGTGCTTTGTAGATTCCATGTGTGAGTGGGATCAGGTGATGTTGGTCTGGTGTGTCTCATGTATCTCACGTCGTGTAATGTTCCAGTTTTAACCGTGCTGCTGTAAATGACAAGATATTTTCTTTGGTGCTTTTGAAAAGTGGGGAGAATAGGACAGTTTACATTGAGAGTCATTATTGAAAGTTATTTACTGATTCTTGTCATTGTATTATTTTTCCAGTGCTGTTTCCATTATTTTTCCCTTTTGTTTATCTTCTTTTCCAAATAGTGCATTCTTTCCTTTGAGCTCATAGGTAATGTTGTCCGTACCGTCTCTCCTTAGGATTCTCTTGAGAATATTCTTCAATGCTGATTTTGTGGTCATGAATTTCTTTACATCCTGTTTGCCCTGGAAGGTTTTCATTTCTCCATCAATTTTGAAGGATACCTTTTCTGGTTGTAGCAATGTGAATTTTCAATTGTTTTCTTTGATGAGTTTCAAAACTTCACTCCATGCTCTCCTGGCCTTTCAGGTGTGTGTTGAGAAATCTGCTGTTATTCTGGTAGGCTTGTCTTTATAACTTGTCATTTTTCTCTAATATCTTTTGAACATTCTTTCTTCATATTGAATTTTTGTGCTTTTGACTATGATATGTGGTGCCACCTGGCACAATAAATTAAGGAAAAAAACCTTATGTTGGAAATAAATTAGTGAAAAATTAGATTTTCACTAATGACAGACTGAAAACCCAGTTTCCAGAAACCAACAAAGATTACCTATTAATGGTAATTCATATTAATCATACATTTAATCAATGATATTGAATTTTAGAAGAAAATTGCCATCATGCTTTTAATCAGTAATATTGAATATTGGAAGAAAATAAATTAGATTTGACCAAGTAAGAGAAGTACAGTTTGAAATAAATAATCGTCAATTCACTCAATGTTATCTATAATCTACTATAAAATAAGTATAAAATATTTTCAAAAAAATATTTTCAACCATGCAAAAACTCAGAATCAAACTGGTAAGAATAATAATTCATTTTCATGAAATTATAAGTCATAAAATTATGATTTACTTGGAAACTGCATGAATTTGAAGTAGTCTCTACCTAAGAATATTGAAAATAACTCGAAAGCAAATACCTTAGAGACATGAAATTTCAAATAACACAAGAAAAATGAAGACTTTTTATATTTTCACAAATACTTTAGAATAAAGACAAATTTCTTTAATATAATAAGCCAACAAACCAAAACAAACAAATGAACAAATAAATAAAGAGAAAAATAGTATGAATAAACAACAGAATATATATGATCTATAAAGAAAATGTACAGTCATTTGAAATGCAAAATACATTAAGAATAAAACTACAAAAATAACTCAATTCACTTTTAAAATTAGCAATTAACAGAAATAATTTCTGTTTATGATGCTGTATAATCTGAAGGTAATTATAAGTCATGTGTGGTTTAGTTATAGAATATTGATAAATAATTGTTGTTCTTAAACTGTTGTTTGGTTTTGCACTGTGAAGTATGATCAATATATTTATTAAAACATATATACATATATATCTCTCCTTCTAACTACATGCCAAGTGTTATATGGATACACAGAAATACCAAGTAAATACATATAGATATAATAAAAACCTAATGAAGAAATTGATACATAACTCTCAGAAATCAAAAAGCCTGTATGAATTGTATTGGAAAATAATCTACAAAAACTTGATATTTACTACAGCAACAGCATAAGCTCTTGCTCTGTGTTGAATTGTCATGAATTTGTGGACACCAGGACCCTAATTTTTCTTTTCTCTAATAGAGAGTGATAAAAGAAAATAAACATAAATGAAGTCTCTGTCATAAGCTTATCAACAAAAATGTACTCAATAGGAATCATCTGTAAATTCAGACACTTACACAGAGGCAAGGGAAAAGCTTTACATAAGCTCAAAATGATCTATGGTATCTCGAGAGATCTTGTAAAATGTTTAGGGATGTGAAAATGCTTTTATAATAATTCCACTCAGAATCTACTTAAATATATGCTTCCTCCCATGAAGTAAAAATTTTAGAAATATTTTTGATAAATCTAAATGTATTGAGGGAAGTGTATTTGGAAGATGAAAGTATTAATATTTACAGGTGGCCTTCTATCATTTTTGCCAAGCTGATGCAGTGCCATATTTAGTCATAGTAATAACAAATGTTCCATGAAATGGAGCTGTATTATTGTGAGCCGGACTATGCAAGCTGACTTCAACACAGTCATTGACCTCTGCCCTTAAAGATTCCTTCCTCATAAACATCACACATTTTTTGTGAAGGTAATCCATAACTAGGATATCCAAGCTTAAAAAAAAAAAAAAACAGTGTAGCTCAGCAGAGAAGCATTAGTAAATACAAATTTAAAGGCAAAGCACAAAATAATTATTTTCAAGACACTCCATTTAAAACAGAACGTGATAAATGGATGGCCATGAATGTTTTATGTATCTTATTTGACCCACTGCATTGCGTATATATTTGCTATAGATACTTCTGCATCTTTTGCAAATAATTAAAAATTTGATTAGTCCTTGTATTGGTCTGCTTTCCTGTTGCTAGGATAAAATAACCAACACCAATGCTTTAGAGAAGGAGAGCATTAATTTGACTCAAAGTTTCAGAATTTTTTACTTTGTGATTGGCAGACTCCAGTGTGCAAGCATCAGAGTAGAAGGGCATTGTATTAGTTACTTTTCTAGAGCCAATGGTTTGCAAGAGAGCAGATTTAGTATGGGACATTTACAAATTACAACATTTATACACACAAAGCCAAATTCAGAAAGAGTGCAGAACATCTATCTATGTACTGGACACGTGAAAGATCCAATCATGGGGTTCACGGCAATGTCCCATATAAATACGAGTCTGCACTAAAAGGGTAATGAAATCTGTAACGGAACCAGGATACGATGCTCACAGCAGAGTTGAAGACCAGCTCTCCCCTGAAGCAAACAGCAGCCATCCCTGACAAGAGCAGAGCCCTGAACTCCTTCTGCAAGGAGAAACAGCGAGTTCCCTTTGGGAGAACCAGCCGCAACAGAACTTCTTCTGGGAAACAGCCAGCTACTATCTTCTGCTCCTGTTCTTCATCTGTTGTTTCCGTGTCAGCAACAATCCTCAAGTGGATCTTCTATGCCCAGAACCACATCAACTCAGTCCCGCTGGGCGTTCCTGCTCAAGTTGACCACGGTAAGTCCACCACCAGAATAATGGAGGAAAGCTGCTCACCTCATGTCATCCAGGAAGTAGAATGGATTGAAAACAGTGCCAGAGAGGAAAGGGCTAGGACCAGATATGATCCCTAAGGTCATGTATCCATGGCGCACCAGACACACCTAGAAGTGTGCTTCACTAAGCTGCTAGGCATCTCTTAATCCGGTTAAACTGATAATCATGATTACTAGTCACAATATGGTACTTTATGCTACTACTAGGAAAATATGTTATTACAATTCATCTAGTAATTTCAGAAAACGATTATTTAACTCTTATGAAGAGTAATAAGACCACCCGATAAATTAGCATTGGAATGGGAAGTAAAGTGATGCTTTATATTTAAGTGTGAACATTACATAACACTTTTTTGGACCTCTGTTTGTGATACATTTTTTATTGCACTGTTCTATTTCTCCTCTCAACATCTAGATTTTTACTGCTAATAACATCTCAGTCAGTATTAGTAGTTTACAAATGAAGTCTTCTTGTTCTAAAGTTTAATTATGTAGCTTGAAGAACAATTTCTATCTGCAAATTATGATTTGGCACATTAAATAGAAAGGCAAGCAGATGGTAGAGTGTGGTAGTTTTTATTTTCTTGTTATTAGTTTGCTTTAAAATTTTAGATGTTTATGAAAGATTTTGATTGTTTAATTTCAATAGTTACCAAAGTCATAAAAATATATTACATTTTAGAAACATGAAAGCAATTCTCCAAATGGCATGTGTTAATCAAGTATTTGGTATAAGGTCTTCCAGTGCTGTGCTAACCATTATTTTTAAAATAAACATTCTTGCAATTTAGAAACATGATTTGTGATAGAACAAGACTGTGTAATAATTCATTGTCAAAAGACATTTACAAATATTTATGGAAAATACACTGTGAATAACATAATGCATATTCTCAATTGCATGAAAATAAGCCAAACATGTAACATGAAATGGATAAGTAAAATAAATTCTTGGGTTGATAGAGTAGATTCCAGTGTAAGAAATGCAAATTCTCTCAAAAGAAAGCAAAAGTCAAGGTCCTAAATCTGTGTCACCCGGTTCCCTAATTAAGTCAGTGTTACCACACCTCAGAAATCAGACTACAGACTAGTGGCCAGAAGCACTTTCAAGTTTTCTGTTAAGGAGCAAATGTTGAAGTGCCCTCCAGATCCTTATTCTACATCCTTAAGGCCCAAGGTGACTGATTGGAGATGAAACCTTAAAGAAAGTAACTAAGCTTGCAAAATATCACAAAGTGGGCTCCCAGTCAAGGGATTAGTGTTTTTTAGGACAAAAAAAAACAGACTCCTCCCTCCCTTTCCTTCTCTCCCCCTCTTCCTGGGTCTTCCTGCACCTTCCTCCTTCCTCAGCCTCCTCCCTAAACCTATGCACTCCACCCAAACACAGAGGAAAGGCCAGACAAAGACACCAGGAGAGGAAACCAGCCTTCACCAGCCTGGGAAAGAAGACAGCCTCACTGGGGAGCACGGGGCCTGCAGGCGCATTGATATGACACTTCTAGCCTCTAAGACTGAGAGAAAAATCAATCAATTCTGGTTAAATGGGCCAGTTTGTTTCTGTTTTGGTACAGCAACCCTGGGCCACTAATCTGCAAGTAAAATTAGGACAGGTGGAGAAACTGAAGCCAAATAAAAGCGGAGCGTGTGAAGGAGTATTCGGCTAAATTTCCTCAGTCAGTGGGTGAGGAGAGAATATATGATCACTAGTATATGCGGGGAAAGTAAAACAAATTTTAACACAAATAGGAAATTGTGATGCAACACTACAGAATAAGAGAGTACATGAAAAATGAAAAGCCTGTGTGATATTTCTACTATCTGTGTTTATGGCAATGTAAACATTCATAAACAAAGATGTCTTTGGAATTAGGCAGAATGACGGAAGTCTCAGTAAGAAGGAGACTCAAGACACTAGAAGAATTTATCTATAAGGGACTACCCTGAAATATATATCCATGTGCATAAAAAACCATGAGGCATTGAGCAAGCAGTAAAACGGGTTAATACAATGGAAGTTTATCACCTATAATTCCAAAGCAAAAGGGAGGGGTGAGGTTAATGAAAATGGGAAAAGTTAGTTTACATGGAGAGAACTGCATTGGGAGCAGCTGGGACTGTCTGTTACTGCCTGGCTGAAAGGGCCTCAGAAAGAAGCAGGTAAGTGCACAATCAGAGTGCAGTCTCCTTCCAGGCTGTTGGTTCAGAGCTTTGCATTTACCACACAAATGGATCTGGACACCCCATCCTGTACGCCGTCGGGCAACGTGTAAAGGTAGGAAGAGGTTTACAAAGAAGCTAACCTTGGGCCTGGGGATTTAGCCCAGTGGTTAGAGTGCCTGCCTAGCAAGCACAAGACCCTGAGTTTGATCCCCAGCACCAAAAAGAAAAAAAAAAAAAAAAAAGCTAACCTTGCAAGTGAATTTATGACTCATTACATAGTAAAAGAACTTCAGGGAAATTTTCTTTCCCAAAGATCCATGTTTACATTTCAAAGAACTCAGGACTCAGGTTGCATCTTAATGTAGAAATGTAATAGCAGAAAGTCTTAACTTCTCAGAACACATTTATTTACATTGCAAAATGTGGGAACCTAGATTCCTACCACTAGAATTTTACACCTAATACACATGCTGTCTCTGTTACTCAAATGGGGAGGGGAATAGCTGTCCTTCTGTGAAACCACCCTGGTTTATACACACAGGGTTCCTCACCAACAGCTTTACCTGGTTATACAGACAGTGTCTCTTCTGATTCTCATGTCATCCTGGAACAGGAGTACATGGGATCACCATGGATATTTGCTTTAAGTAATTAAAAATATGCTCACCATTAAAAACCTCATTTGGGTCTTAATGATACTGATAAGAAGATAATAGGTGGTAGTTCTTGGTGAGCAGTCGGAATAAACCAGAGATCTATGAAATTTTGCATTCTTCCATTCCCTTTGTTTCTTATTTATGCATTCTTGCTCTTCATTTTGTAGAGAAGTTTACATTGCCAGTATAATAGATACATACAACTCACTAAATAAGTTCTGCTCCTGAAAAGACATTAATTTGTTCACAGCCACAGTTGTTCTTCATATAAAATCATAGGAAAAAGAAACTGTACATATGTAGAACGCCTACTATGCAATACTGGGGCTTTGCTTTAAATGCAATATAAAACCTAAAGTCAAAGCTACTAAACAGTGCTGGCTTTTACACTTTCAATTTATGTTCTTTACGTGGGTGAAAATAATCACTATAGGGAGCGTAAATGACTCTGCCAGCTTTGACTTTTTAAATTTTTGTCACTTTATCCAGTAGACTCATGGTTTTCTATGCTTCTAGTTTGAACATCAAAGAGAATCCAAAACAGTCATGGAGAAATTTCAGCTTACAGGGAAACATGCATTCTGACCACAAGAAAGTCAGGACTGTATTTCAGCTGAAGTAAGGCACTTTGCTATGTAGGTCCACTAATGGCAAAGGGCGCTTTTACTGTGGAAATGAATATAGACTGAGCAGAACAACCAAAAGCCATTTATTTGGAGCTTTCTAAAGAAAGAAGCCAGGCACTGTCAGTTACACTTGGCAAAGACTCCAAGGCAGAGCGGATCTTTACATGGGAACAAAGGAACAGCTTCAGGTACCGCCCTGCTGGAGCCTGTTGGCATGGGAACCTGTACTTGGGGCTGACTACAAGCTGCAATTCTATGGTAGGCCGGTTGCTTTGGCATTATCCCAGCTGCTCTCATCATGTCACCCAAGAAGGGGAAAAGTGAGGCATGTGGGACCAGCATAGTTAATATCTATAAGTAAATAATCGTCTCAAAAGCAAAAGTCTCATTTTTTATTAAGGATGATTTAGAAAGATACAGATATATTATAGTAGGAAGCAGTGTAGGAATGAATAGTCCTAAACTGGAAGCAGAGAAAAAAATTACTAGGGAATTTTTCAATTATCAATCAAATCTTTATCATTTTTGGTCTTTTGTTGCAGGGATATTGTTTGGCTTGTGGACAGGTCGCTCCAGATATTAGTCTAACATTCTGTTAATTTTAAGTCCAGTGTCCTGGGCACCTTGTTAGAAATTGTAGGTAACTTTTCTATCTTTCATATGTAATTTTAATATCAGAACTACAAAGTTGAGTCAGGTTTTAGCTACAATTCGTGGATTACATCAAGACACTCGTTCCTGGGTGTTGGGTGATTCTTAAGAATAGTGAATTTCATGGTGGTAAACTTACTGCCATCCTCCTCTGTTTACAGTTAGTTGTATTACCAAGTGTGTACAAATGTGTGGTGTTAAGTCACTCTACAAACTTTCAATTTTGGTGTTGAAAGAATGCTGTGGTGAGAGAAATTTATCAGAAACACAGACGATCAGAACATTGTGTGGTTTATTCTTTTGGCAGGCTTGGCATTCACCAGTACGCATTGGGTCCAATAGAGAAAAACCTATATTATTGAACTGCAAATATTCTCCCTCCCCAATAACACCATTTTCATGTGCTCCTTGACCACATGGGTAGATACTGGGTAGAAGAAAATGGATAGAAAACTACAGAATGGTTGATTTGGTACACTTCAAAGCTTTGACTGTGGGACTAATGTATCATTGCACTTTGTGCCTCTCAGGAGAGGCCCAATTGCATACCTCCTTCTCAGAACTGTCATCAATTTTTCTCTTTCTACATAAGTTTCTGATCAGATTGTCATTGTTTTTGCTATTGCCTATGAATTAATTAGAACCATGCAGTGGACACCTACATACCATCTATTGCGCGCGCGCGCGTGTGTGGGTGTGTGTGTGTATGTGTGTGTGATTCTATCATCTGAATTCCTTCTCACTGAGAGAAGTTTTCATCAACACTTTCTTATATGACATCTCTTTGGGAGGCAGTGTGAGAAGAACTTCTCACTCACGGCAGACTAGGCAGATTCAGTGCACAATTAGGTCTATTTTTTCCCCTTTAGCAACTGGTAAAAGAAATAGAGCGAAAATTTATATATGTACAGTGAGAAACAGATAACAAAAAACAGCAGGTAACAATCAGTTCTCTTGAGCCTCTAGACATATTCGGATTCAACTTTGCCTATTTCATTTCCATTTAATAGTGAAATGATGTTTAATTTATCCAATTTTAGTGTTTAGCTCAAAACTAAGCCAGTTAATAATGGGCCATCATTTGGGGCTGAATCTGTATACAGTGAAGTCACAGTGGTTGGGTACAGCATATTGAGTGTTATAACCTCAACCTCCTTGTTTGTTCTAAAATCATTCTGGGCTCTAAATATCTTCAGGAAGCAAAGAAGAAGGGAATCTAATAATGTAATCTATTTAGGTTGATGTCCTAGGAATAGATCAGGGTGAATTCAGAAGGAAGGGAATGTCAAAGCGTGATAATGGATGGTAATGGATTTAGTGGGATTGTGGTGCGCAGGGAACAAATTATTAATAACAAGAAATTTATCAGAAACACAAGAGATCAGAATGTTCTGTCAATTACAAAAGATGAGTGAGGAGAAGAAAATCAAATAGTAAATATTTAAATGACTCCTAGGTATAAAAATTTATTCATAGTTCAGAAATCGACATATTTTAAAATTCTGATGGTGACTCGAAAGAATAGTTTAATTTATAGTGAATGCTGAAATAAGAATAAGACAGGAGAGATGATGGGCATGAAGTACATGAATACATAAAGAACCAAGAAACCAACAACCAGAAAGATATATTCAGAACCGCAGTTATGAAAACCTAAATCTGAATTTAAGTCATATTGTTCTTTTTTCATAAAATGAAAACTGTATACTATCTTATAGCAATTTAAATATCATAATGAGTTTAGAGACCTAACTTTACAAAGTACTCGAGTGTCAAAAGGGGAGAATTCTTCAAAAATTTAGGTAAAAATGCCTAAATAATCAAAATTCCCTGAATCTATTCACATGCAGGAAACCAAGGAAACATGCTAAAATATTTCTGAAGAGAAGAAATTGTGGCTTAATAATATTGTACCTGGTCAAGTTGTAATTAATTAAAAGGCAATAGACTATGAGAAAATAATCATGGAATTAATACATCCACACTTTCCTCTGTAAACATAGGTAACAGTAAAAATCATCAATCTGAGATGAATTACCAAAAGAAAAAAAAATCAATAACAGAGAAATGGTTATTAAATAACTTAGTTCATTTATAGAAATGATAGTAGCAAAATAATCTATAAATACACAAAAACAATCTGGTAAAAAGAGGCAGTGAAGTTTTAATCTTTTGAATATGTAGATTGATTAAATATCAATTATGTTATTTCATGTAGGATAAAAATCAACCCACAGCCTTAATTAAATATTGAGTTTACTTGATGATGAATGCAAAATTTGAGGATTTTCTTAACATTTATTCTCTTCTTAGGAAAAAAATTTAAAAGAATTTACATCTCTGTGATTTTGTTTTTGAGTTTATGGATTTTTATTTCAGTAAAATCAAAAGCAATTTTATTGCAAATAGCATTTACAACATGTTTCCCACTTTCTATAACGACTTTTACCTATTACCTGTTTTATTCTAGTTACATTTTTATTAGAGATATCAAAAATGCAAATATTTATTATGATTGTTCACTATTATATCAGTTTAACTCTTTGCATTAGTTCTCTATCATTGATATAATAAATTATCGTAAATTAGGTGTCTCATAAAAGATTTGTCTTACAGTATAGAAAATCTGAAGTGTAAAATTGCACTTACTGGGCTAAATTAAAATGTCAAAAGGTTCATGCTAGTTTGTGGATGCTCTTGGGGACCAGCTGTTTTTGACTTTTCCATTTTCTATAAGTAGCCCCAATTTCTTCGCTCACGACCTTCTCCCCCTACTGTCAAACCATCAGCAGGGCATGTTTAAGTCTCTCTCTGATTCTATCCCCTTTGTCTTTCACGTAAGGGGTCTGTCAGATAATCCTGGATAATTTCCCCATTTTAAGATCCTTAGCTATCTCTGCAAAGTCATTCTTCTTTTGTAAGATAATATGATCATATGTCCTAGATATCAAGACATGAACATTTTTGCGTGACCATTATTCTGTTCACTACACCATTATGAGAAGCACTCGTGTACTTGTTTTATATTCTCGGTTCACTGATAATCTCTTCCACATTAGTCAGCAAGTAATTCTTTATTGACAAGCTGACAAGATTTTTTTTTTCTTTTTAGATACCAAGTTTGGCTAAATCTTTTATTAGACATAAAGATTGTTAAGGTAGAGTAATAAAAAAATTTAAAATCTTAGAATCTAGAAAAACAAGGTTATTTCTTAAGTTGTTAGTAGGTGAACAGATTACAGTGAAGCTCACTGATACCTGTTTGCATATTTTAATGCACTGGTTACTCTTTTAGAACACTTCATTTTTACTAGAAATGTCTTTTTTCATTATTACTCCATCAAACTTTTAAAAATATACTCCAAGGCAAAACTTTTAGGTACATAAAAATGTAAGATTATATATGTTATAGATAACCTAAGACTTTTCAATGATAAAGTCTTGTGTTATTGAAATGGCCTTCATTATGACTCTTATCAGTAGGTAATGTAAGACTTTTGAGTCTCATCATAAGAGAGTCATCAGCTTTTGTGGAGTAAGTTTGGTTAGTTTAAAACTTTCAAAAATTCATTAGCTTTGTATTTCCTATATATCCTTGTTCTGTTGCTTTATGTGCTTTTGATGGAGAAATGATAATAATTTAATATTTTGTTTAAGTGTTTTGGTATTTTTTTCTCTTAGATTCTAGATGATATCATGTTTCTTATGTAAAATATATTAATTTTATTAGGAATTATCTTTAAATTGATTATTCTGAGTCAATATTTTTATGTTCACATGGACTCTTCCATAAGATAGATTTATATCTTTACTTTTAGAGTATTTTTTCTGAACAATTATCACTTAAATTAGTTATTTGCTGTATTAATTCATCATAAAATAATTGTAAATATAATATATATTTGCTTCTTAATTATTTCTTATAGATTATCTTTGATCATTCTTTACCTTTTTAAAAATGTTTGTTTTATTTTCTTGAGTTTCTTTCTCTATTTCATGTATGTTTCAAACTTTGATCCTGCATATGGCCCATTGGTAATTAATTCTTTATTAACAATGAGTTCTTTTTTTTGTTATTATTGTTGTTTTACTTCTTGAGTTCATTTAATTCCTATATCAGTCAAAAAAGGCTAAGATGTCCTGCCAGTAACAAGAAAATTATCTTAGTAATCAGTCAGGCCTGATGGTACAGACCTGCAATTCCAGCACTCTGGGAGGCTGAGGCAGGAGGATTGGAAGTTTGAATTCAGTTTACTTAGAGAATTAGTGAATTCTTATTTCAAAATTAAAGAGAAACTTTTTAAAAAGACTGAGCTGGAGAGGTACCTCAGTGCACAGGCCCTGAATTCAATCTTTATGATAATTAACTTTATAAGGTCTTCTAAGATAAATACATAAATCTGATGCTGGCTAAATAAAAATGAGGGTAGAGGGAAGGGCCAAAAAGAATTGAGACGTCATACAGCTATGTTTATGTACCAGTTCCCTATAATGAATGTAATATTTGTGCACAGCAATATTAACTTTTAACAGAAGTTTTAAAAAGTATTGTTTCAAAGCGCTGTTATTTCTTTTCATATTAATAGTCTACTGTAATTTGACCATTTTTGTTTTCCATTTTGGACCACAGAATATCTATGTGGCTCGTTGACTAGGACTGCGGCCAAAGGCAAAATAAGACAGGATGGTTTGCCCCTTGCATTCTCTCCCTGTAGATGTCAACATGAGCTGCGCTCCAAGTACATTTACCAGTGCAGGTCAAACGTGTAAACCTGGTGTCCATGGAATTGGGAAGTCTAGTCCCTGCCCCCTTATCTTCCAAGGCTCAACCCAGTCTTTAGTAATAGTAAAGTTTTCCAAAGCTCCATTACATTTCTGTGATGGTCTCCCTATTTTATTCTTAGTTTTTAAGTTTCTAGTGTTTTATTACCTTTATATTTGCAGTGGCTTCTTTAAGCAATTCATATTAGAGTACTGCACTAAGGTTTTCTTCTATGTTAATACAGTGTGAGTATACTTCTATCTACTTCAAATTTTCGATTCTTCTTTTCTATGTGCTTTCAGCAAATCTGAAAAAAATAAGGTTTTGTTTTCTTATTTTTCATCTTTCTGTTTTATTATTCATGACTATTTTATTTTTACAGATCTGCAAAGGTAATGTAATCATCTGGCAGAAAGTGTAAGAAAGGCTTATTCAGTTATTTATCTCAAGACTGTTTTCATAAATTGCTACAGTTTTCTAGCCAGGCAAGGAAGTGCAGGGCTGTAATCCCAACACTGAAGAGCAGTGAGGCAGGAAAATTCCAAGTTTGATACTAATATAAATAAATAAAGGCTTGAGATATATCTCAGACTGGGTTCAGTCCCCAGTACCCCCCCCACACACACACGCTTGTGAGCACACAGTTTGAATATCTATATTTTTCTTACTAAATTGACACTAACTCGTTTTTATATGGAGACACTCTTATCTCATCTTCATTAAGTTTCCAAAGGATATTTCCTTCTTATAAATTACATTGCTCCACTATAGAAATGGACTCACACCAATCCTACTCTTTCCCAAACACCATTCTTTCAAGAGGCCAATAGCTGGTTCCTTAGCTTAGCATCTATGAAAATCACTTTGAGAGTGTCAGCCTGCAGGGCTTGTGTTCTTCTACAGCTGATGAGAACATAGATTGCTATTCATTTCAATAGACTTTATAGGACCACAGCTAGGGAGAATGTTTTATGCATATTGTACTTACAGAAATGTGGTATAAGAATAGTGAATATAATTTACAATGGATTTATAATTCCAGAATATAGTATAATTATTGGCAACATAACAAATTTATTTTAGAAAATGTTAATGAGACTTCTGCTTCTATTAATAAAGGCATACTCTGCAGTTCTAAGGAAGGTAAAAAGAAGTTTTCATTCTTTGTATTGTAATATCAAGCAACACTTTGAATTCAACCCGAAAAAGGTAACAGTAATGCTAATGGACATGAATTTACTGAAAGCAGGATATAATGTTCATCCTGATGCTGCTAAAAATATTTCGAATGGATGTGGGGTTCCCACCACAGAAAGTCTTCACTCATCAGTTGACAGAAACTGGTGTGCTGAAAGTTCAATTTATGACATATCGTCTTAACCACTACTTCAATAACTAAGTTTTGTGACTTAAAGTACAAATGTAATTTATAAAGGCAACTACATTATTCTTGTGAAACCTCAATTTTGGGGAGCAATATGCAGTCATAGTTTTTTTTAACAGATACATTTTCAGTAATATATCATATAAGACAATATAGAGCAACATTTCCAATGTATGTTTGTATAACACAGTTAGGGAAACGAAGCCCTCTAGAAATTTTAAGCAAAATCAGAAGTGCACCATAGTTTGGCATGCTTAATTAATCCTTGATAATTCTCTCATTTTCTACAGAACTCAAATTCTTCACTGATGAAATATAAATAATACTCTAGAACATTTTACAGAAGGGCTTCCTTGTCATGGGCCCTCATATGGGTGAGAGCAGACTTCCTGTGACACGGAAGGCTGCTTTCATCTGAAATACTCTCAGTACCATTGTGAAGTCCATCACATCCTGTTTCCAGTAAATTCATGTCCAACACCATTATCCTTAACTTTCTTAGACTGAATTCTAAGTGTGTCAAATTGTTCAGTATTAAATTTTGGAAAACTGTTTCAAAAGTATCAGTTCATACATGGTCAGCCTGCTGCAAGAGAGAAACAGCAGGATGGATGAGCCTGCTAGGGGAAAGTGCTCACGTCATGGCAATTGGGAAGCAAAGGGAACGGGGAGGAGCCAAGGAGGGAGACACAGCCTTCCCCACGTCACTCCCCCGTGACACACCACCCAGAGTCACATGGTCCTGCTTCGCAATAACAACACCCGTGTACCACTATTGGATTAGTCAGTTGATGGATATGGCCTTGGTATGATCCAATGACCTTTCAAAAGCCTCATTTCAGAACACACGAGGCTTTGGGATACTTTCACAATTAAGACCACGAAAAGGGGTTCTATAATTATGTTTCTCTTTTTGTGTGAACATAATATAAACTTACTTTGCTAGCTATGCTTTATTAAGTTTCATCTGTTATTGGTTAAGTCAGATGAATGTAGTGCATAAAGAAATGAGAACATTAAAATTTAAAAATGTCTTAAAGAACATTAATTTAATGACATACAGAGGAAGGTTAAAATGGAATCAATATTCTGTTTTTTCTAGTGAACTTTGTTAATATGAAGTGTATAACGAATCTCAAATGCTTATTTGTATGTCTTTGTATACAGATAAAAATAGTGCCAAAGTAAAAGGTGAATTTTGTAATTTTGAATCATATTTAAAGATTTAAAAATAGCCACTTTGCTAAATAGTGTGGGGATAGATCAGTGTGCTTTAAGATAAGGTCATCTCTCAAGCAATATTAGCTAATATGACTAACAAAATAAATAAAAATCATATATCTTTAAAATACAATTATATGTATTAGAATAAAATGTAATATGAAAATTTATATTATTGTAGTATGAAATTAAGTCTTTATGTATATTCAAAAGGTTTTTGTTTATGGAAAAAGTCCAAGTGAGAGGCAAAAGTATTTTTCTGGGAGGTGATCTAATTCTTATATTTTAAACTAATGTTCTTGTATCCCAAATTACTCAGTGGAAAAGTAAATTGATGGCATGAAATTAATTTCCACTCTCTGAAGTCCACATGGATATAAATCAATGCAATTTGAGGGAGACTGAAAAATGACTGTATTAACAAAAATTCATGTTCAACAGACAAATAAACATCCTCACAAATCCAAATCACTGCTTCATATTTAACCATCATTAGCCATAATCTACTTCGGAAGATGATGACAAATGAAATCAGAAGCTGGCTCCCTAAATAATACCTAGTTAATGATAACAAACAATCACAAATGTAAAGAGAAGCTCCTTCTTCGAAATTGGTATTTAGATCACAAGATGCCTTATTCTACACTATTTCCTCTGGCATGGAAGGTTCCCTGTTACTGAGGTCAGCACCCATAATCTGGCAGCTCTACTCACATTTTACTATTAATCCGTGCATGTGTACAATTAATGTTGACAAATAGCAGTAGCATTTTTAAGGTAGACTCTGCAAATTAAAAGCATAAGTATAGAAATGGACATAGATACAGAAATGGAGATGTAGACCATAAGGAAGTCTTTCAAGTAAGTTTTCTTTTTCCATATATAATTGCAGGTTAAGAGTTTTGGAGATAGTGTAGACATTATTAAATGTTCATCTTGCAGGGTTCTATGTTGTTGACTTCAAATACTAGCTGGAACATTTATGTTTCTTGCTAAGAATAACAAGCCTTAAGAGAACCTCTTATGGGACATCCCTGAAAAATAATCACCCTTTGCTTTGTGCTTCTGTTAAGGTAAGGTTAGGATACTTTGCAATAGGAAACCTAGCTACAGCCAGGTGCCTTACTTTGTATTTTGTTGGTTTGATTATGGTTTTTTTTTTTTTTTTTTTTTTTTTTTTTTTTTTTTTTTTTGGGGTGGCAGGGATCAAACTCAGGGCCTTGTGCTTGCACTAACCACTGAGCAAAATTCCCAGCTGAAGACACTCAGCCTTAAATATCACATGATTTCTCTTGCATGAGAAGCCCAACATATAAAGAGAAAGATCAAAGACAAATAATAGGAAGAGGGGAGATGGGTCTTTTGCAAAAGGAAAGAGGATCAAATGATGAGGGAAGGAAGAAGGGAGGGGCAGGGAATGAAAGGAGAATTAAGATGCTTTGTGTATATGTTCCACCTCCCCCCAAGGGATGTGATCGTTATGTGTTACAAACATGTACTTCTAAAAAAAAGAATTTTAGAATCTGGAAAAGCTTTGGAGATTATCCATCAAGTTATATTATATGATACTTCAGGAAATTGTATATACAGTGTATTAAAAATTAAAAATAATAAAATAACTTAGTAACTAGTAAGTACTTTTAATATGCTACTAAGGCACACTGACAATCTCTCTAAAGATCTTTAGCAATATGATAATTTTGTAGCTTTCATTATTATATATTTGAATAAATATTGGTACATATCAAAGAAGTTAAATATTATCACATTTTCCTGCAAGGGATTTAGTACATGTGTTTCAAGAAGGTCTGTATGAAATATTAGAATAACAGCTGTCTTAGTTCTTATTGCTAATATAACAAATTACAACAAATAAAATGGTTTAAAACAATTCAAATGTGTGCTTTTACCATTATGGAAATCAGAAGTCTGAAATGCTTCTTATTGCCTAAAACTGAGTTGTCTTCAGATTTGTGATTCATTGAAACAGCGTAAGGAGAATCCACTCTTTTGAATTTTCTGCTTTCTGGATGCTGCCAAGATTCACTGGCTTTCAGTTTCACTGAAATTTCACTATCTTCAAAGTCAGCAACATTTGGCCTGGTCTTTCTTGTTGCCTATTTGGATCTCCCTCTTTGGCTTCTCCTTTCCAATCTAAAAACTCTTGTGTAACATTAAGCCCACCCCAGTAATCTGAAGTAATCTCTCTATCTCAATGTCAGTTAATTTGCAACTTAATTTTATTCTATAAACTTAATTTCTATTTATTAGAATTGTTAGGTATTTCACATGAATAGGTGTCAAACTTTTCCAAAAAGCTTTGTGCAGAATACGTTTCATAGGATCATGTTTTTATTTTAGTTCATTGGTGTGGTAAAATGTGCATGTTGATTTTAGAGTGTTGAAACACTCTTACATTCCTTCGATAAAGCCCACTTGCTGTGATGCATTATGTCTTGTATATTCTGCTGAATTAATTTGATAGTGTTTTCTTGGTAATTTATGTCTATGATCATGAGGAATACTGATATGTAATTTTTGTTCTCAAATTTTTGTTCTCAATTTTTGGTTTAGTGCTAGGGTAACACAGCAATCTATTTAGGAAGCCTCAGCTAAACTTGAGATACAGTCCTAAATAAGGTACCAGCACTACTTTAACGGGAAATGAAGGGTGTGGGTTTTTGAAGGATGTTTTACATGGCGTACTTCTTATATCTGACATAGTGCTTAGCCCCTAGTTATCTGATCTCGAAACAGGGAATCAGTCATAAGACAAACTTTAGAATCCTCATCTGAAATGCTTCAGACCAAAATGTTTTACATTTATCATTTTTTAATATTTGTATATTTTCTCACAGGTAATGAGGTCGTTTGAGATGGGACCTAGTTTAAACACAAGATTTGTTTTTGTCACAGGTGCCTTATACACGTAATTTTGTGTATGACAAAACATTTTCATAAACTGAAGCATTAGAAAACACAGTTGTCACCCTTTCAGTCACCCATGTGGACAATGAGTGATTGTTTGACTTCGCCATTATTCGTCACCCTGAATTTACATACTTACTGCTGATAAGCAGTCATTTTCTTACAGTCACACAAAATTACTTGACAGTAAAAGACTGATATCCTATCACTCTCATGAAAAATAAAGTGTTTGGAGTAACTAAGCAGCACAATAGTATCCCCAGGACATCTGGTCTAGATGTCAAACAATAAAAATAACAAGCAATGGCCAAGCTTTCAGTCTTTAACTACTACTACGTTATATTTTGATTAAAAAGTTAGTGTGCAACATATCTTATATTTCTGACACATCTTAGTGATAAAGATTAGTGATTTTCATTTTAGCAGCTTTGCACATGCGTATAGTATTCTAGATCATTTCTACCCCATGGCTGCCTTAGCCCATACCTCTCCTTCCTACTTGTTTCCTTCCTCTGTTTTAAAAGTCCATCTTCTACTTTTATGTTATTTCTATCTCTTTCTCTCTCTCTTTTTTTTTTTAGATTCCACGTATGAGAGAAACATGTCTTATCTGTCTTTCAGAGTCTGTCTTATTTTACTTAACATGATGATCTTTGATTTCTTCTATTTTCCTGCAAATGACATGATCTTGTTCTTTTTAATGGCTGAATAATACTACATTATGTATTTTTCATTATCTATTTCTCTGTTGACAGGCACCTATGTTCATTCCATGACTGGTGTGAGTCAGTTTACAATAAGCATGAATATGCAATTATCACTTTAATATATCAAGTTTAATTCTTTCAGGATTATATCAAGGAGTGAGTGGATAAAGCTGTATTGAATGACATTTATATTTTTGTATTTTTAAGTTACGTCCGTATTGGTTTCCATGGTGGCTATGCTAAATACATCCACACCAACAATCTGTAAATGTTTACTTAGCCCCACATCCTCTCCAGCATTTGTTTTGTTTTATTATTAGTGCTAGATGCTTCGACTGGAGCAAGATGGAATCTCAGTGGAGTTTCACTTGTGTTTCCCTAATAGCTTTTCTGCATACCAATAAAGAACCTGCTGAGAAAGAAATCAGAAAATCAACTCCGTTCCCAATAGATTCAAGAATCAACCTAATCAATAAATGAAAGATTTCAGCAATGATCATTATAGAAACCTGAAGAAAAAAAACTGGAGAAGATGCTAGAAGATAGAGAGACCTCCCATATTCAGGGATCAGCGGAACTAATACTGTTAAAAATGTCCATGTTACCAAAAGTAACCTATGGATACAATGTTCATCCCAATGAAAACACTAATGACATTCTTCATAGAACTAGAGTAAAAACCATAGTATCATATGGAAACACAAGTGACCTAGAATAGTCAAAGTGATTTTGAACCGAAAAAGCAATACTGGAGGCATCGCAATGCCTTACTTCAGAATGGATTACACAGAGACAGTAACAGACATGGCATGGTGCTCACTTAAAACCAGACCATTGCTAAGGCTAAAGGGCCAGAACTGTAGCCGTCGGATTCTGGACAGAGAGGCCAAAAACATACACTGGAGAAGGACGGCCTCCTAACAAGTGGTACTGGAACACTAAATCTATGGAAAGAATATCGAACCTGGACCCCTGTGTCTCAGCTTATATAAAAATCACTCCAAACTGAATCAACAATCTAAGTATAAAACCTTAAACTTTGAACTTTACAGAAGAAAACATTAAGGGAAACACCTGAAATCGTAGACTCAGGCAAAGACTTTATAAAAGATTGTGCGAAGACTATGCAAAGACTCCAATAGGACAGGAAATAATGGCAGCAATAAACAAATGGAATTGCATCAAATTAAAAAGCTTTTGCCCAGCAAAGTAAACAAACTACAGAGTAACTAAACAGACTATAGGATGGGAGAAAATATTACCAGCTCTGCTTCTGACAGAAGATTAATATGTAGAATATACTGTATGGGACTAAAAAAAAATATAATAAATGGGCCAATAAACTGAACAGACACTTCTTAAGATAAAAAATGTAAATGATCATTAAGTACCTAACAAAAATGCTCAACTTCTTTAGCTATCAGAAAAATGTAGTTTTTTTCTCAGTACTTTCTTTTTAGTTTTTTAAATTTTATTTTAGTTCATTAGTACGGGAGTGCAGTAAAGTTTACATTCCTCATGTGGAGTTGGTGGAGGTACATAATATGTACCGTTTTCTTCCACTTTCTCTTCCCTCCCTCCCTAGTTCAACTGTCCTTTGCTTCATTTCCTTTTATTTATTTATTTGTTTCTTTTTGGTGCATGTTCACAGTGCATAATGCTTGCGTTTCTTCTGTGGAGTTGGTACATGTACATAACACCTTCCCTCCCCTCTCTCCCCTTCCCTCAATCTCTTGATCCCCTTCCGCTTTCAGAATGATCTCTCTCCCTACTTCCTATTATCTGTCTTTGATTCTGCTCTTTATTTTTACTTTGGGTTTCTCATTCAAGAGAAACTGTGTGATATTGAAGCTTGTGTGTCTGATTCATTTCACTGAACATTGTGGCTTCAAGGTTCACCCATTTTCCTACAAGTGACTGAAGTTTATTTTTCAGTTAACAAGAAAATCAGAAGAATTCAAGGGACCAGAAATAGAGTTCTTCAAGGGATGAGGAGTTATTTTGCTTGATGGATCTTTAAAACATTTCTTCCAGAGTCATTTGCTTTATTACCAGTGGTTTTTATCTTAAATGTCTCTGTTCAATTTTATAAACAGACCTAATTTTTTGTTCTGTTATAAATACATGCTGCTTTACTCCTATGAACCCTCCACACATCCGTCCTGTTATTTACAGCTACTCTTCCTGCACTGTTAACTTCTTCCTCATCACAGTTTCCATCCTCATCTTAACTCAGTCTTTTGGTTAGTCCATCATCACTCAGAGAACAGAAACTGTAGTCACATTATGAATGTTAAAAGCTTCTTGTTACACTTCTAGCTCACTGAAGATATATACTGTGCGTACACAAGGAGGTCACGTACCGTTATATTTCTCAGTTGACGTGTAGCGTCCTTCATAGTTACCAGCTGTTCCTCATGATGACTGATCAGGGGTGCAAGTCAGAATTTGTAGCGGGCGTGCACCATCATGCCTCTACTCACTGTATTCCCAGTAGTATCAGGGACAACATATTCAACCTCCTTCAGGCTAACTGTCTTTGGAAAATTTCTACACCCGTATCTGTTCATTACAGTTAGCAAGATGATCAGGAAAGTGTTTCTGTGCGTATTCTTCATTGATCTAAGGATATCTTGTTCTCTTGATTGGACTAATTATGCCACTTTTAGGGAAAATGAATGGCATAAACATTAGTTTTGATACTAATTTCAACTAGAGGAAGAATAAAACTGTTGTCAAGAAACAACAAAGTACTGCAGTAGTGAACCAGTCCAGCTCGAGATTCTAACACAAAATATTTTTGAAACCAATTGGAAAAAATGTCCCTGGTGATCCATGCCTTCTTTTTAGCAAAATAATGGACTGCTAAGAAATTCATTCCTTTAAAATAGTGAGGACACTGGTTTTGCCTAGCACAGCAAGTTTACTCTTATTCAGGCCAGATGCGTTAGCACAGCTCAGCACAGTTGTCTTGTCTTTAGTAACCTTATTTCTACAGGGGCTGTCGCATCCAGCTACTGTCTGGAGCTTTATGGAGCAACGATGCCAAAATACTGACACTTCACCTGTGTTATGGATTTGTTCTGGCTTCATAGTTTCATCCCTGACGACCTGTGCAAACTTCAGTGAACTTATCCACTGCTTCTTGATCAGCAGACGCTTTATCACCACACATCTTTAAAAAAATTATGTTGTCTTTTTTAAAATTTACGCACTAGGCAGTTGAATATTTGAAGTTCCCTTTGTCAACCATAGTAAGAAGATAACCGAAGAGCGACTCTTCACAGAATAATAAAATTTATAGCAAATTGCACACCATTCCAGTGGGAATATACATGCCATATTAAACCATGAAAATACTTAAGAAGAAAGAATAATTTCTTCCCTTTCCCAATATAATACATTTTAATTCTCATTTACACTTTCAGTTTCTCACATGAGAGGAATGAGCGAGGTGAAGGGGGAAAGGAATGGAGGGACAAGAGAAAAAACAATAGACGGAAAAAAATTGAAACAAAGCTTTTGTAAATAAGGAGGGAGGAGAGGGTGAAGGGAGGGGAGAGAAGGATGAAGGGAGGGGAAAGGAATGGGGAAAAAAGAAGCAGCAAGATACATCGTGTATTGGAACAAATTCCCTATGATGAATATTATCTATATATAGCTAAAACGTACCATTAAAATAAAATTTAAAAAAAGAGAAAAATAAGTGAAAAAAAGAGGAAGTTTGAGGTTGGTTATATCAGATATTTGGAAACAATAATCATTCGCAACAATGATTAAAAGCGGGAGTTACGATAGTCGATAATCAAGTGGTCAATTACTAAGCGTATGTCCTTGTAGACGTACTTTCTGTACGAGGTTGTGGTACTTTTTCTGCAAGCCAGTGGTTCTGGTAGAGTCTTTTACACTAGTTACTATCAGGCAATCATACATAAAAATCTTTCCTTCATAATCCCTGTTTTCTTTTTATCAGTATATGTCCACAGTATGTAATATTTACATACATTGTGGAGAGTTGGTACAGGAATATTAGACATCTTGATGAGTTTTTAATCCCCTTCCACTCTGTTGTCCTGCTTACTACATCCCTTGGTCCCCTTCCATTTTGCAAAAAACATATGCCCCTGAAATTTATGTTTTCTGTCTAGTTAGGGTTGACACAACTCCACTGTGATGCTGACGGTTTTCATTCTTTTATAGCTTTAGTTTCCAGGTTATTGTGATAGAGCTTTGCCTGTTTGATGATCAACATAGCATTCAGCGTCATTTGTTTACTGAGACAGTGATAATCTCCTCTTTCCATACACTGAGGTCTTCCTCCTAGCTTCATGCAGTGTTTCTTGAGTTTTCATTAACTTCTCTTCATCACCTTCACCTTACAACTTCAGCAGTTTGACATTCTGCTTCTTTAGGTCCTTCTTGGACATCACAGCACCCCCTGCCTGTTCCATAAGATGGTTCACACTTACACAACTGTCCAGTCTCCACAACAGCTTGAGTTCGTGTACTTAGAGGCTTCATCAGTTTGAAATTTTTAATCTCTGTTACCCATCTAGAGGCTATTTTTGGAATTTTTGACAGTACCTATATACCACAAAAAGAGACAAACAAAATTCACGAGGATAATGTATATATGTCTTGGCTCCACATGTGCTGTTACAGGCAATTTACTCTTGGGACTTCTGGCCTAAACTAGTTCACTCGTACTACAATTAGGGCTGAATTTTTCTGGATGAATCTGCAAGTGAACAATAAACAGAAATTATAGCCAGCTGGGGTGCAGGAGGGTCTTCTTACTCTCTAGGGATGTCAAATAAACTCTGAGTTGAACTCCTGCATTTTGACAGGTCCTCATCACATGGAATGGGGCTTTTCACTTGTGATATCATATTGGCACTCAAATATTTTGGATGTTCAGATTAGAGATATTCAACCTACGCTGCACATCTTCTCTGACATATGTCCAATTTATGCCTGGCCGACCGTCCCTCTGGAAATAGGGTTATTCTTCCTGCCTTTTGTTTTTTCCAGTGTGTTCAGAAATGTTGCAAGGGTGACCCCTCTTTCTTCACATCAAAGGCACAAATTCTGCAGCCACCATAATATGAAACAAGTTTTAAATAGTTTTACCTACAGATTCTGGGCAAAGTGGATATAATAAGTCAGGTGAGCAGATCTCCATCCCACCCACTCTCCCATCACTTGACATGTGGTAGGAATGAAGATTTAAGCAGAGAGAGAGAGAGAGAGAGTTAGAATAGAGATAGAGATGATATAAAGAGAGAGCGATAGAGATAGAGATGAAGATGGAGATAGAGAAGTGAAGATAGAGACAGAGATGGTTAGAAATAGAGATAGACAAGACCGACTTTCAGCATACATATGGGGATTGGTTGTCTCCTATCAAGAATAATTGAGACATGTTACTGGTATGAAAAGTTAACTGTATTCAAAACGGATGCTCAAATAGCATAAAATTACAAGAATGCCCTACAGCCTTCCATAGTGGACAGGGAAGTATGTTTTATTTTCTGTAGAAGAACTAAAGAACTATAGAATTGCTCTAATTAATTATTTAAATGATTGAAAGAATTTTCAAGTAAAATAATTTGGAATTAATGCTTTGTTTTGGTTGTGGAAGGTTTTAAACATTCACTTTCTTTAATAAATATAGATGACTCAGATTATCTATTTTCCATAAATTACTTGTGGTCATTTATGTCTCTTAAATATTTTTTCTAAATCATCTAAACATAATTTATAGTCAAAGTGCTGTTTTAGTATTCCTTAAATTGTATTTTTAATCTTCACTCAATCAGCAGTAACAATGACCTATTTTTTCTCCTCTTTGGAAATTTGTGCCAATATACAATGTCATTGCTGGCTGGAGTATTTTGTAAGTAGTAATTAGCTTAATTAGTTGGATAATGTTGTTCAAGTTTCTTATATCTTTACTGATTTTAGTTTAATTGTTCTGTTCAATAGTAGGAAAATGCTATTGAAATCTCTGATCATATTTTTGGATGTATCTATTTCTCTTTGTAGTTTATTAACTTTTACTTCATATACTTTATAGCTCTTAAGTGCATAGATACTTAAGATCATTATGTCATTGTAATGAATGGACACATTTGGCATTATACAAAGACCTTTTTGTCCCCATTAAGAGTCTTGGCTCTGATTTCAACATTGCATTATTAACATAGTCACTACATTTCTTTTCTTCAGTATTAGCACGGTATGCTTGGAATTATTTTTATGTTTACAGACTTGTGCCATTTTCTTCTAAGAAGTATTAAGTTTTTCAGGGCTTAAATAAGTTGCATCTGTGCAGGACAAAAATGGGAAGTCGAACTTCTTTGAAATAACTATAAAAGTTAACAATTTCCACTAATAACTACTGTTTCCTGGATCTTAACAGAAAACAGGAACTCTGCTTGGTCAAATAAAAGTGGCTATTACGGAAAAAAATGCGCAGTACAAGGTACAACCGGAGTGTTGTGCTGCTTCTCCGAATATCGAAACTCCTAGACTGATACCGAGAGGGAGGCAGCTCACACGGACTGGCGAGCTGAGCAGCGGGCGCCGGACGTGGTCAATCTGCCAATTTTGTAGCAAGCGGTAAGCAAGATGCTCTTTATCTGGAGGAAAATTGGGTGCACTACAAGACTTACACTGAATGACCTCACTTTTCAGGATTGCCTAATGCATAAGTAATCCTGACTAGCGAGCCAAGTAAATGAAAAATCAGAGATTTGGCTATATTCCTTCTGCCAGGTTAGTAAATCAGCACAGATTTGATATCAAATTTTTGATTCGGACTGGTCTTTCTGATTTTTTTAATTGAGCTTTTTCTTTTTTAACCAATTACATGTTATGTAGTTCATTATAAATCTGAGTACACAGTCTTGCATTTTTTCTATTTTTCCCATTGTTTTTGTCCCTCTTTATTATGTATCTGCTTTATTGGGGGGGTAGTGCACGCTTATTATTATGCGTATTTTCACTGTTGGCTTATTAAATGCAACTAGCTTGTTATTTCAGTAGTTGTTTTACAGTTATAATAAAATTATTTAGCTCATCACATTGTATCTTCACATAATCCATCACTTTACACACACCATGTATATTAAAAAAAAAAAACCTTACAGTAGTATGATTTATGACTCCATTGTTGCCTTCTAGGAATCTATGCTATTTGTCTTCTGTATTTGGTGTGATCTTCATAATACATTATTATTATCAAATATAGTGTGATGTATGGGACACTTCAAATTTAAAACATGTAACTCTTATAGCTTCATTATAAATATTATGATTCTATATTGTATTAAAATACAAATGAGTAATGGTTCTTTCTGTATTACCAATTGATAACTAGGACAAAGATTTTTGCACACAACAAAATGGTTTTGTTCGCTTGTTTTATGTGTCGATAACATTGCTAATATTCTGTATTGATTCAAATGTAGGTTTTCATACAACAGAACTATCTCTAAGGCTTATCACCTTCAATTATGATTTCTCCAAAGATTAAATTTCAGTGAATAGATCAGAGTCTAGACAACTATTTAGTCTAAACAAGATAAAGAGGCCAAATGAGAGACTGGCAAAGAGTGAGCGATCCATCTCTGGAGCTGAAGAGAGCCGGCTGTAGAGAGACCACATTAGAAGAAAGTATTCATTTGTCAGGGGAAGAAGAGCTCATGTTTTCTCCAGAGACACTTTGCTGTTTCTGCCCTCACCAATACACTTAATTAATGCTGTTCATGAGTCATTGAAATTAGTCCACCAGAAAGTTGAGTCTCATGTGGAAAATAATAAAGCCAAATAGATATATTGACCCAAGGTCAGTAAGCAGTTAATCAAATGTGCATTCAAGCTACTGATTTTCTTTTAGGCTTAGAAATAAATGCACAGAGATAAAAAGAAAATGGAATTCAATCAAACAATATTAAATAAACTCCCTATGTAAACATACTACTTATTAAAATAACTTTTCTTACAAAATCAAAGAAAATAACATTACGTACTTAGAAATAAATTTTGAAATGAAAATTAAAATATTACAAGTTAACAAATTAAAAACATAGATGACATGTTCATATATCTGTTTCAATGTTTTTTGATGTTTTGTAGTAGAACAAATATATTTTTTACCGTGTTTGTTGTTTTAATGACCTCATTTAAATGGAAGACACAGGAGTAGAAAGAAATAAACCTATCATAAAAAAGTACATAGAATAAAAATAACAACCCCTCAAATAGGACCGCTGTGGTTCAAATGTTAATGGCGCTGTTATCCATACATAAAATCACTTACCTAACTCATTTTCTTAATTATTAATATGACAGACGTGATAATTTGAATAATTAATATATGAAAATCAGAGTTGGGGAATGAGCTCTGAAAAAGTTTCTAATAAATACAGTTTGCTTCATCACCATCGTCATTATTTTTATTCAGTAAATCATTTGAATTGTTTTCTAAGGTAACCATTTTTTATATGACAACACAAATATTAATCATTTCCCTCCCATTAAAAATAAACTGACTTTCCATCATGGAGGTTTCAGTAAGAATGCCTCCAAGATCATTTTCTCTTGTGTGTTACTGAGTCCAAAATGTAACTCATCATCAGTCGTGGACTGACAATTTTCTGGGGAGTTTGCAGTTCAGTTAGTAAGTAGGTATCTGAGTTTCTGACTTAGTTTTTGTTTTCTTGACTCCAGACTATGATGTCTCCCGGTAGAAACACATCTCTTTGATTTTGTGCTTGTGTGTGTACATACTTGTTTTCTTTTGCTCTGTGAATTAAGTGACACGTTGTTCTGAATTCCTTGTGGCAGAGGTATAGAAAAAATGAAAATAATTCCCTCTATGACATTACAGAAGTTAAGAATTTGTATTTGAGATGGGTTTTTTTGGAATCATATGTTTAAAACTTCACTCAATGTAATGAAATAGTTTGTGTTCTTATTGACCCGGGAAATTCTGTGTGAATTAAAAATAGCATTTTCTTTATAATAAATAAATCTCACCTACTTTACCATGGTAAACAACTTTTTCTTAAACGTATTTATGCTCCTTTTTATCTTACAAAAGTTTACATTTTAATTTAATCAAATTATGAATTTGGTTAAATTACGGATAAAATTGTGGATAAATTTCTTATCCCAATTCCAAATGCATAATTCTACATTTCTTTAATATTTTTCATTGTGTGTTAATGCATATCTTTCCCTTCTCGATGTCGTTGGAGAGCACGGCAGTGTGTCTCAGACAGCACTGTGTCTCTGCCTGTGCTCTGAAAGCTAGGGCAAGGTTTGCGCTGGCCGCTCCCAGCTGATGGAAAGGAGCTTATGGAGGGAGGAGAATGAAAGTCCAAAGTCAGGACTTCTCTAGGTCATGTAAAATCTCTTACTATGAAATATTTAAAAAGGTGAGAGATTAGATGAGGGGAAACTCCCCTTTGTTCACTATTAGAAATATTACTTCAGTTGCTTTTCCATGTAAGAATTTCAGAAAATATTTTTCAAATTTATATGTGTCCTATGTGAGTTTACTCTACGTATGTCCTATTTATGTCTATGTTGAAAAAATGAATTAATCCCATTCATCCAAAATTATACCATACTTTTGTTCTATTTCCTGGATAAGTGACATTTTTCTTCAATATTGGTCAAATATATTTCTTTTCGATTTATGTTCATGCATATTTCAAGTATTCTTGCAATTTTAATGTTAGCCAAGGGATATAACTAATTATAGCTACTATTTATTGATGTCCTTTTGTAGTGAAGTGGGAAATACAAGTTCATAAATACATAAAGTAAAACAAATGTTCTTCACACAAGCTGAATGTTATTGAGTCAAATAAATGCTTAAAATTAATTTTAAAAATGACCAGATACTTGTCTCATAAAAAACTTGATAACATCTGTATAGCTTCAAGATACAACACCTTCCAGAGCTTCTCTCAAATGCAGACATTTTCTCTAAATACTCTCCAACTTTACTGCCCAATATCCAGTCTGACAGGATGGAGGCAAGTGGAGAGAGTGTCTCATTTCTCCAGTGCATTTAGAAGGACTAATAGAACTTGAGCAGCCTAGCCCTGTATATTTCCACTTGAGGGGAAACCTTTCCAAATAAACAATAAATTCAGTCTTTTTTTTTTTTTTTTTTGCATTATCACTCCTGTCTCGTTTGGCTAGACCTTCCTTTAATATGAAGAAAGATGTCCATAAATAGTAACATAAGTCACTGAGTACATAATGCTTATTCTAGGATTCAGATAAAATCTTCATTCAGATATCATGTGAGTTCTTCTTCAATCTCTACACTATCCTGATAAAACTGTGTTTTGATTTCTATGCTTGTATTTGTTTTAGATGTGTTGGAAACATTCCGATAGAAATTAGTCAATATTTTAAGAAAGGATTGAGACTTTTTAGGTATCTGTCAATAAGTGTCTACCATTTAATTCTAACAGCATGACAAATCTCTTGTGTAATTTTATTTTATTTTATTTATTTACTTTTTTTTTTGGTACTAGGGATCAAACTCGGGGCCTTGTACTTGCTAGGCAAGCACTCTAACCACTGAGCTAAATCCTCAGCCTTCTTGTGTAACTTTAAAGAGGCACAAAAATTAAATCATTATATGAAGTATCACAGTGTAGGCATGGTGACACAGAGGATGAAGGATTCTGTTAGGTCACGGAGAGGCCCAGAGGGGCTGAAATACACAGACAACTCAGCTGGAGAAAGTCTCAGGAAAACACTCCCAAGCTGAAGCCTCTGCGGCTATTTATTTGTAGGTCAAGGATGTGGAAACAAGATGTAGAAGAAAAACATTTGCAATATGTGTATAGGACTTTTGGTCAGGGGACATGGAAGGAACAGGATGGTTTTCTGTGTGACGCAAGTTGACCTAGTTTAAGTGAACTTCTAGGGACATGAGGAACACAATGCCAGAACAAACATCTTCGAGAACAACTTATTCTTGACTGTGCTTGGCTGTTGCCCTGCAGATCTGCTCTAAGATTTAGCCATGTATTGCAGGAGCCTTGCAGCTCTTGTCCTTTATCTTACATTCATTTCAAGCACTCCTCCAGCCAGAATTTCCCCACATTGAGGTTCATCTCTCAGCATCTAGGGAAAAAAATCCATCTCAAAATATGAGGTGTGATCTAAAGTTATGGTAGATTTTTCAATTAAAAATGTATTACAATAAAAATCATATTAAAATCACGTTATCTGCCCTGTTAATTCACATTAATATTCCTCAGAATACTCCCCTCTACTGGAACACATTTGTGGACTGGCCTCTTTCTGGAGCAGTTCTGAAAGTCTTTCTTCATGAGGGTCTTTATATGAGCTGCACGGCTGACTCTATGTTCTGAATGGATTCAGGAGATTTACCCTTTATCATAATTTTGACTTTGGGGAAGAGCTAGAAGTCACACAGTACCAGGAAAAGTGAATAAATTGAACGAAGACACACAGGTAAGGTTTTTACAAACTGGTCTTTTTGTTGAATGGCACTCAGCAGCGCATTCACTGTATATTTTATCCCAACCCATAGAGACATGCATGAAAAGGACTTACGGAACTGCTGTGTAAAAGACATGAAGAATGGAAAAATGTATTCAACTCTAGGGGGAGTATTTTCAGAGAAACTAATAGCAATGTGGTTTTGACTGTAATAACTTTTTAAAATGAAATACTTAATATTCACCATATATTTTGATCACTCCCTGTACATGATTATTGGGCGGGCTCTTAGGCTAGATTCCAAAAAGGGGAGAAAAAAGGAAAGAGTTAAATTGTCAAATTCTTAGACAATTAATAGTCTCAGGAGTCCCAAGCACAAATTGTTTCATGGTCATTAATGTTAGACATAAACGCTATTTCACATGGTGCTCCCCAGAGGCTAGGAGGGCATGTTGTAGGATCCCCATCATCGTGGAAGAAACAGATATGAGGGGTAAATGTTGAATATCCAACTCATGATGCAAGCTACAAGGATCTTAAGGAATCTGTAAATTTAGGAAAAGATAACACTAAAACTAGCCTTCTGAAATCTTAAAATAGATACATATTTTCAAAAAAATCTTCTTTCTCTCCTATCTCTAACCTAATTTCAGTAACAGGTTTTTTCCTTGAAAATTGTAAGTAATAAATTTGATAGTTTCAAAATGAAAAGGACAATAGTGAATGCTGCCAACACAGTAGGGAGAAATCTGATCATTAACAGGGTAGATAACTTGATTTTAAAGAACTAAAATAAATTACATTGTCCTGCAACACCATATCAGGCATAGTCTCTGAGAAAGTATAAAAGTTTAAATATATATTAAATTCCAACATGCAAATTTAGACTTATGCAAATTAGCTATGGGTTAGGAAATTTAAAAATTCTATTGCGCTATATGAATCTTATTAAGATAAATAAGTAGAACAACCCTTGTGCTTGGACATTAGCTCTGAGAATAACCTTTCTGAAATACAATACTGGCTTACAGCCATCCTGTGTAAGAAAACATATTTTACAGGAAGTAGTTTGGTTTTTCTTTGCTGCTACCATATGTTCTTTTTTATTTTGCAATTAAAAAAAAAATCGTGATGCAAGGAACTGAACCGAGCACTTCATGCATGCAAATCAAATGCTCTACCATTACCAATCTACCTGCAGCTCCAGCAAGAGATGGTCCTTTAGAATTTATAACTTTCCAGGTTTTTAACTCCTACAATGCACATGCTATTCTACTTTCTGGAAAAAAAAATAGGATGAAACAATTTGCAATAAGGTAATTCCCAGTTTGGAAGACCTTGGTTGGTTTCAAATGAAAAGAAAAATTAAATTTGTTTTTAAAAAGGAATCTATATTATTTCAAGTAATCAGAAGCCCAGATATTGGGAGGGCTCCAAATGTCCTTTGAGTCAAACTCTTGTTTCTTATTTCTATTTGGTTCTACATTCTTTTTCTAAAACTTAGAATCAGACATAGTTCTTCAAGTGTTTTCAGATTTTATATTCAAATCAACTATCATACATAAAAAGTAGATTCTTTATTACCGAATTCCTTTTATAGAAGTAAAGATATATTTCTCATGATTATACAAGTCTTTTGTATATCTGTTTGTCATAATTTGTTACATGGTCTTTCAAATTTACCCGATGACAATAAACTTGAGCTTGCTATCATGGTTTCAAACCAATCAGGATATGTTGCTGGAACTTGATATATGATCAGTTTTTGTGAGTTATATGTTTGAAATGTAGACCACAAAGCAAAATCATCAACTTGTATGAACACGGGGTAGATAACACTATGTGAGCATTGGGTAAAGAACCATCAGGAAGACGTATGTAATTTAAGAGAAGAATTATTTGTTTTGTAAAAAGAACCAAAAATAGTTGTATTAATTACTAAAAGTAGGAGTTTTGCTATTAATAAGCGATAAACATGGCGTTTATTTTTGGTAGATTTTCTAGAATCCATCACATTACTCATGAAGAAAACTGTGTTACATATATACAAGTAAAATAAATACTTTCCTGTTTAAAAATCAGTTGAACTTTATTTAAAGACATACAAAAGAATAAGTATTTTAATTAAATAGAGATAACATTTTAAATTATTTCTAACAAATGATTATGTTTCAAAATAGAAAATTGGAACATGGAATGACATGGATGAATATGATCATTTACCTTTTATGTACTATACTCATTATTCTTTAAAAATTATCTTGGCTGTGAGTATGTCATATTGTGAACTTAACACATCTACTTTTTGATATGCTAACACATTACTAAAATGCAAATGTGTTTATTTGTTAGCAATAACTACTCAGAATATAACAGTGTATAGTACAGAGCAGGACTTCAGTAAAAATTTGATGAATAAATAAACGAGTAATTTCATGTACTGACAACGTCCTATCTGCCAACAATTTTGCTGTCATTTATTTAACTCAAACAATAACACTGTAATGTCAGTACCCTGTTCTCTATTTTACAGACAACACATGCTAATTGGTTTCCCTGATGATGAACACCAGGAAGATGAATGCTGGCTGAGAGCCCACTCCCTTGATGGTACGTTTCCATGTGATATTAAGAAAACAAACTAAGTCCCAGTGAATTTGTAAATGACATAAAGTGAAAAACGTTGAAAAGTATGGTTGAAAGAATTGTTGCTTTTCATGAAACATAACTTTTCTCAGTAGTGAGAGTTACAGATCTCAAATAGTTCATATGTAGTTGGTATCACTAACATCCTGAGTACGAAAAAGACAACATAATTCTCGTTTTATATTTAGGTCACAAAATGACTATAACATACGAAACCAATAACTTATGACTGAACCACTGACTTCACATCTTCAGCCATTTAAGTGTTTAAACTGCATATATATATATATATATATATATATATATATATATATATATATATGCTGTAAGTTATTTGCATGAAATTTAAAGTGATTCTAGTCTCTAGGATGGTAACTGGGAATCTCATGTGTCTTTGTATAAAAGCTATGCCATTGTGTGCTGTCTAATATTTTACTGCTAGATCTAAAGCCAAATGTACTTGAAGTACATTTCCTCTCCTAATTTTTTTTTCTGAAGTTGCCTGTGCTCTACGAAAGGCAAGAAATCTCATTTGAATAGAGTAAAAGGATTAGTCATTACTCATGCATAGAAAATCTTAAGGATTCAGCTGTGTCGGTGATAGATGGATAGACTGCTGAGAAACCATTTGAGATTTCTGTGATTAGGTTAGACAGGTCCCAACTCCTATTACTGAGTGTTGCCTTACTCTGTAACAGAGAGGAGGCAGCTGTCTTCTTCACTTTTTCCCCTGGTACTGCTTCCTTTAACTAAGCCTATAACATTTCAATACGCAAATCAGGAAGGACTCTGCAGACAGATGGTGATGCTTCCTATGAGTTCTCATTTGCATGCAACCTTGGTTTGTAACTGTACTTCAGCCATATGTAAGGGGCTTTGCATTCCCCTTGGATTGGTTTTAAGTGCTAGGCAGACGAGTCAAATCTAACTTGGCCTGTGTTTTCCTAATGTGATTTAATTCACTGGAGCTATGCAAAGTGTTTATCAAAAGATTTTTAAAACTGAAGTCTTGGCTGAGTGCAAAATACTGATACCAACCATGGTTAGTGAGAAGAGTGTCCTAGGAGACTGAGTCATACAGGACATTAAGTTTTAGTCACACTAATTAATATTTATAGACTAACATCAAATGAAAACATAAACAAACAAACTCTACTTAGGAATTTGAATTACCTACACCCTTCATATTGGCTTATTAAAGCCTCTTAAATGTTGTTTAGTTATAAATACTCTTGCCAAATTGTGCATTATTCATTATTTGATGACACAGTGACCTAAAATAACTAACATTAACAATGTACAAACATTGTAACTCTCACTTTAACCTTGCACATTTTTGATAATTAATAATAAATCAGTTTTTTGGTGAGGATATTGTCATAATAAATTCACATATCTTTGCGATTTGTTAGAACAAGTAATAACTCGTAGGAAAATGCATTACATAAAATATACTACATGTAGAACCAAAAGTTAAATGTGAGAATTGAGGATGAATAAAAGGAATACAGTGAATCTATCTTTGGATTAAATAGTTCAATCAATCCATTTGTTTTTAACCTTACAAATCTTAAATTATAACAATGCTTAATTTTATTTAAAAATATAATAGTAATAAGCCTAGTTCCTATAATATGACTCATAGTCAACATTACTATAAGGAGAATATGTGCTATCTATTTCTCTAAGAAAATAAATAAAAATAAAAGATATTATGTTCACCCACTGTTCTGTAGAACCTAGAATTTATGACTTTTATATCTGTTTGCTTATGTTTTCTCACAGCCCACCATCTCCACTCTTCAGATCTTCCCAACCTCCAGTAGTCACTATTATACATATTTCAGTAAGCTTTTAAACTGACATTTTAAAGAGAACTTATAGAATTTATGTTCCTGTGGCTGACTTACATTACTTGGTTTAAACTGCCCTTCAGTTTCATTTATTTTCTTGTAAATGATATCACATCATTCTTTTCTATCTCTCAATAATACTGCATTGCTTTTAAATACCACGTTTTCATTATTCTCTCACCCATTGTTGGGCATGTAGGCTGATTTCATATCTTAGCTACTGTGAGTAAAGAAGCAACAAACATTCCTCAGAAAGTGCTACTTTGATGTGCTGATTTTGTTTTCTTTTGATAGTCACACAGAAGTGGGATTGCTGGCTCACATGGTAAGTCTATTTTTAATTAAAAAAATAAAAGTATATATGACTATCTCTAATGAACACAAAAAATCCTCAAAATAGTAGCAAATTGAATCCAATGGCATATCAAATAGCTCTTCGAGTATGATCAAGTGGGATTTATCTCAGGGATATTAGGATAGATCTGTACACACAAATCAATAGATGTAATATGTTATATCAACAAAATGATTGACAAATCATAGAATTAGTTTATTAGATGCAGAAAAAAACTCAATAAAATTTAGTATCCATTCATGATGAAAACTCAGAATGGTGTACAGAAAGAACTACCTCAATATAATAAAGGCACCACACGACTGACCATAGCCACCTTGCAGTGAATGTGGAAAAGCATCTGGAAAGGATGAGGATGTTCTTTCTTTTCGCTGTTATCCACAGTAGATTTAATGTCAAAATGTCAGTACGAAACAGACCACCTTTGAACATCAGCTAATCAGGAGGCAGAGGCAGGAGGATCACAAGTTCAGAGAAGCCCGAGCCACTTAGTGAGGTGCCATCTCAAAGTAAAATTTATAGAAAAGATCCTACGAGTCTTAGAGCAAGTAGGCAAGAAAAGGAAATCAACAGAGATGGTCAAAGTACCCTTGTTTGCATATTATGTGATTCTACTTATATAGAAAAATCTAGTCATCCATAAAAGACAATTAGTCTTCAGCAAATTTTCAGAATACAAAATCAGTATTTAAAATCATTACGTTGGTACACCAGTAAGAAACTTGCTGAGAAGGAAACCATGAGAGCAATCTTACAATAGCTACATAAAATAACATAGCCTGGAAATAAATTTAAATCTAACCCAGGAAGGACCACTACAAATAAAATGACAAACTCTGGGAAAACAACTGAAGATGAAACACAATGAAAAGACTTCCCATGTTTATACACTGTAGGAATTAATGTTAAAATATCAATACTAAACAAACCACCTTTGAACCTCAGCTAATCAGGAGGCAGAGGCAGGAGGACCATGAGTTCAGAGAAGCCGGAGCAACTTAGTGAGGCGCTGTCTCAAAGAAAAATTTATAGAAAAGGTTGGGGATGTAGCTCAATACTAAAGTACTTATCTGGCCTGTGGGAGGCCCTGGGCTCACACTTCACTAGTGAGGGAAAAAAGTCTACAAAACAGTCCAATTTCCATCAAAATGCCAGGGACATTCTTCACAACTCCCCCCAAATAGTTCCAAAATATATATGGCAACACAGAAAATCTTGAGCAAAAAGAACTGTGACATCTCTAGAACAAACTTAAGGAAACACTTTAAGACATAGGTATGGGTAAAGATTTTCTTCTATGAGACCTCATGGGCAAAGGAAATAATAGCACAACTAGATAATAGGAAAAACCTTCTGCACAACAAAGAAATGGCCGGGAGGGTAAAGACACTACCTAGAGAGCAGGAAAAGTCTTTACAAACTATTCCTCTGACAAGACATAAGTACCCAAAATACATAATAAAATTTAAAGAATAACAGCACCCAAAATAACCTAATTATAATAGGGAAAGAACATGCAAAAACAATTCTCAAAAGAAGGAATTCGAAGGGCTAAGAAATTTATGAAAGAACGCTCAACCTTCTGAGCCATCAGGGAAACACAAGTCAAAACAAGTGATGAGCTCTCAGACCAATTACAAGAGCTTTTATCAAAAAGACAAAAGCTAGTAAGTGTTAGTGAGAATGTAGAGACAAGGCAACGCTCGCACACGGTTGGTGGAAATATAAATGAATACAGAGCCTCCGGAGAAAAATGTGGAGAGCCTATAATTTTGTGAATGTTTAAACTGTTAATTTCAACTTAATTATTTTAAGGCTGTTTGGGTTGTCATTATCTTATGAGCTTTATTAAGTCTGTAACTCAATGAATTTTTTCATTTTATCTATTTTATAATACATTGATATGGGATTATTTATTTTAAATTATCATTTAAATTCCAGAATAATCTCTGACAGTGACATTGTAACACTGGCCTATGATTTTTGAATGTAGTTGAGGACAAAGACAAACTTAATGAACATTTAGAAAAGCATACTTAATAAAATGTATCCAACCAAAAAAATATTTTATTTTTAAACTGAATATAAAGAAACATAAAATCAGCCAGATTCCAATCCATGTGAGCTATCTGTTTAGCAGTTTATGGTCACTGCCATAGTGGAAACTCATTGCTTAAATTCTGATTCTAACCTAAAGATTTACCGAGCAACCAGGGGATATGTTTCAGAAAGAAGATATTACAATTAAAACTTAATGTTTTGCAAAATATGTGGGAATCATGAAGAAAACCAGATGACAGTAAAGATATCTCAATGTATAAATAAGGTAGAAGATTGCTTAATAAGCAAATAAAACTGTGTGAAATTCAGTTAAGCCATTAAGTATAGAAATATGATGAGTTTCAAGCAATAAATGTGGAGCTAAATGTTTAGAATTTTATTTCAAGTATGTTTGAGTTTTATATAAATATATATATTATATCATGCTTAAAATAAGAAGTCATATAATTTTAATTAGGAAAAATATGAATAAATACTAGTAATAACAAATATGTATTCTACATTAGGAATGGTTCCCATCTTTTATTTCCAGGAAAACAAATTATTAAATAGTTAGAGTTTTTATCTTTACTTTAAAAAATAAAATGATTGTAAAACACTAACATGCTGAATAACCATCCTGTCAACCCTTATGTATTGAGGAAATAGAAAAGTCCTTGACCTTAACATGACCTTGGTTAAACTTTTTTCAAGTTCAATGTTTGCTCTGTTATAGATATAAATGCATACTACAAATATAATCATAAAAAATTAAGTAGTCCAAATTCTTTACATTCCCTGATAAAATCTATGGACTGTCTGTAGATGAACACTACTCTGAGATATATCTTCTAATATTAGGCTCTGGAGTCTACTTTGTGATTTCTTTGTGTTTAAAATATTAAGGCTAACAGACTGTGGTTATGGATGTCCTAACCTCTTTCACTAGTGAACACTGTATAAATTGAAAGTAAAAACAAAATGAATAAAATTTAAGAACATATTGCCAGCACTTAAAAGGATGAATTAGTTTCTTTGTACCTAAATTCTGTACCAAGCAAAGAACTTGGAAGAAAAGTACGTGACAGTTAATAGTTCTTGTTATCAGAGATAGTTATTTTTCCATATATGAGTAAGCGTCCAAATTTAGCTTATTTACTAATTCTTTCAGTTTAGATTTGCTGTTGTATAAATTTTATCATCTCCTGTAAATATCAATTGAGATTCAAATGAAGAAAATATTTAGTCTAAAATAATTCAATATTTATAATTAGAACAACACCAATAAATTTGTTTAAAATATGACTGAATGAGATTTATTAAACATAAACGTAACATTTGATTTGGTTTAATGCAAAAATATCCCCAGCCACAAAAGGTATTTTAGTTGTTAAAGTATTGAAATACCATAGCTTCTTCCAAATGGCCATTTAACAATTAAATTTAGCAAGCTTCTGCCGTATTGGATGACTATTTACTTTGTACAGATCCTCACATTGCAGTGCATTCCTATTGGCTGTTCATTCTAACAGGAAGTAGATGTGAACTTATTTTTCAGTAAACTTTTTGTTTTAGAAATGTCTTAAACCTACGGATCTAAAGAAAAATTATGAAGATGATACATATGTGAACTTTTGAACCAAACCTTTTTGTTCTTAGAGTACAAAAATGGCATAGTGTTACAAACCCTGAAGACATGAATATACCAGTGAGAAGCCAAAGTATATTTGACTATTTTATTTTGTAGTTTGAAATCTGGGGAAAATTCCTTTAGCTTTCTATTATTTTCCCTTGGAGAACATAAGCTGTTCTAAGTTTAGATGCCCCACAGTCAACTTGTTTGTTCCAATTAAAACAAAACGAATACGGATAAATCACTGAGTACAGAAAACTGAAGTTGAGTTCCCCAGACTTGGACACGCCATTTATTCTATTAGTGTTGCTTTCACTTTACCTAAAATAATTATTAAGCATATTTGGCATATTTGCTACATCAAAATGTTTTTAAACTTCTGTCACCTTTAATAATTGGGATTCGTAGGGCTGTTTACTCCAAATATACTATCTTTTAAAATATCTCTGTGAGAAAAAGTTATACAGAAGCTATAAAAATATAAATACACTCATCAAAGATTGTTCAGCAAAACTTTAACTCAAAAAATGTACTTGAGTTTTTTTTGCTAGACAATTTTACTGATTATCTATAATATTGTATAATGCAGTTAATGTCCTCTGAAAACAAAGATAATGAGTTTTAAGGAAAGAATTTAGAATGACAATTTTTCAAGAGGCTAAGACAAATTTTATACACTCATTTTGCATTTTAAGTTTATATAATTACATATATTTAAGTAATTTTTTAGATGTTCACTAGTTATTGCAAATTACTGTCTTTGGAAAATTTTTCTTCACAATGTACCATTGTTTTTGTCCATTCAAAAAAAAAAAATACTTGGTTGTTTTCCATGGGGAAAGAATTCTTATTTTCATTTATTCAGCAAATAAAATAATTTGGGATCACTTTTCTCAAGACCAGTATACACAAGAACCCTAAAGCCTCTGAAGCCTCTGTAGATATAGTTGGTAAACTTACCCCCACGTGTATGTCGTTCTCATAGGACATTCACACCCACACCATAATTGAGCCATCCCCTCGCCCTGTACTCTTGTTTTTATTATCCTGCTCAATATCCTCTTGATGAGAATGCGTATGACTGATGACAAGAAATTATTAAAAATACAAGAAACAAAGAACTATTCTGGCAATGACACATGTATTATTTTTATTCTCTAGTCTACTTGTCCTGCTTGGGATAAAGTATTTCTTCTGCATTTAGACTGGCAAACTCACACTCCACTTCACATGAGAAGACATCCAGACACTTACCAGCTCAGGGCTCCAGCCCTTTGCTCACTCATCCTCCACAGAAGGGCACAAGTCCCGGCCATGACTGGAGGGACTGGTCAGGTGTGGCTCTGTGTGACTGTCACCCCAGCGCTCTGTGAAGGAGCAGCAGGATTACAAGTTGGACCCCAACCCAGGAAACTTAATTACTTAGTGAAAAATTGCCTCAAAACAAAAATTAAAACAAAAAGGAGTGATGTATCTCATTGTGAAGGCCCTGTGTTCTAGCCATAGTATTGGTCCAAAAAGTAAACAACATCTTATGGTAAATTAGAGGTTGCCGAATATGACTGTGTTAGCTTCCTGTCACTGTCACAAAAACCTGAGGTAAACAATTTAAAAGAAGAAATATTTATTTCGCTCACTCTCTCAGAGTTTTCAGTCTATAATGTCAGGGTCCCAGTAGTTGGGGCTAGTGGTAGCCCCGTACGTGATGGTGGGAGATGGTGGCAGAAGAGGCTCTGTTCATGTCTTGGCAACTAGGAGGCAAAGAGAAAGAGAAGGAGGCTGGGGTCCCGATATCCCCTTCCCAGGCAGGCTCTCAGGGACCTTTCTTCCACTGGGCTCCACTTCCTAAACATTAAAATGCCTCCCAATCATGTCACAGACTGGCAGCAAAGCCTTTAGCCTATGAGTCTCCGGGTGACCTTTACAATGTAAACTACAACAGTATCTATAACCTATACCAATACCCAGAGATTTATTTTCTGTTCAAATGTAAATGACTCAAAATTCCATACAATTTTATATCTAACACATTTTTGTTTTTTGGTTTTTTTTAACACATTTTTGAATAAATGGATTTCCATCAGAGATTGAAAGCTAATGTTCAATGGCTAGAAAAACCTATCTAAAGATAAATGACCTAGTTCTTTTGTAGTAATCTCATAGATTGTCCCCTGAAGTTAAGTGCAGCAATTCAATTCCACTCTATTATTCCTGTATTGTTATGGACACGGGAAACACAAGTGCTAATGTCCATCACTGCTAAGGAGTTTCCATCATTCTTCAGACCCAAAATATGTTCCTCTCCACAGGGCAGCAAACAGGGTACTAAACACCAGTCATCCTGGTCATATGGGAGACAAATTGCTCATTTCCCATCGATAGGACACAGTCAATTGGACGTATGAAAGTATCTTCATATAAAAAGTTATTTTGAGCCAAAGTGAAAGACATATAAGAGAACTCTTCAAGGGCAAAAAGTATAGCTGCTTTCAAAATCCACGCTCTAGCAAATGTTTCTCTATTTAATAAGTTGGATCATAAATAAGCAAAATGATTGTTAGATTACCAGAAAGTGTGGCTATTTTCCAAGAATATATTTGTTGACACTACAACTAGAAATTATTATCCTAGGCCTCTGAAATCAACCTCACACTTTAGGCACTTTAATCTTCAATAATATGTTTTTTCTTTTTTGTATAAAAAACAAAAAACAGATTATTGGACTATATGTGATTTTAGCATTTTGAGAGTTTGTTTCCCTAAAATATGATTATTAATTTATGATTATCTCACCAAAATTTAGATTTTGTGGGTCTTATGTCCATGTATCTATTTGAATTTTACCTCTTCAAAGAAACTGGATAAATACAGAGGCACATGATGTTCCCCTGAGAGGAACAGAAATAATAATAAATAAAATGTACTGAACATCTATTTTATGTATAAAACAGTGTATAAATAGACACTCATTTATCTTCTTGTGTGAACTTTCTGTTTATTTTCCTATTTTACAAAGCAAAACCCAAATCATTTATGCTTATAATATTTTAATATATTAAAACCAAACAATTGAAAAACAAACACTGCAGAATACATGAGGTCGTTCTCCAATACCACACACATGTTTTTTTTAAATATCCAAAAAAATGTAAACACTGCAGCATATAATATATATGCTTGTCAAAAAATATATATATATATATATGCTTGTCATTTAGCAAGTATGTAGACTAAATGTTGATCAACTTCATTGGTTATCAGGCAAACAGAAATTAAAACTATAATATGATATCACTATATACTTAATCAAATTAATTAAAATAACACAAAACAAACTAATTAAAACAAACACAATGTAGAAAATGAAATGACAGGGAACAGGGTAGCAGACATTCTAATTCATTGCTTTTGAGAATTCAAAATGGTGCAAATCTTTTGAAAATAGTTTCACAGCTGATTTTGGAGTTTAATATACGCTTAACCTTTGACTCAGCTACTTGATTTATAAATATTCACTAAAGTCAATAGAAACGTTAGTTCTCACAAAGCCCTACACATGTTTTCAGCTATTTAATCGTAGTCTCTCCAACTCAAGATTTCTTTCTAGAGGTGAATGTATAAACTAAGATGTACTCATCCAGTGAAATACTACCCCAAAATCAAAGGAAGAAATTATGTATTCACACAACACTACAGATACATCTTACGTCTTTTGTTAAGCAAAAATAGTTGGACTCATGACTCCATACTGTACAGTTCTACTAAAGATAATGCATTTATGTAGCCTTTTGCAAATGATATACCCATAGAGGTGTAACACACACCAGTGCTTGCCATGTGAGGTACTAGGAGAGTGTCTGGCTTCAGCGGAGGCACATAGGTCACTTACATCTGGTCGAAGGCCAATTTGGGTCCTTGATGGAAGAGGGAAATATATGGAAGATGTAAGAGACCGTATGGCCAACTAAAACAACCGCATAAATGAAATCTCAGGGCCATTACGGACAAGTGTTTGCTGCTCTCTACCTAGAGCATAGAGGTTCAACATAATATATGTTATTAATCATTGGCATTTTGTTTTTAAATCTCTTACTTACAAACCTCTCAATCTGTTTCCCAAATATTCTCCTAAGTGTAGATACAACATATACACACAGAGTATATCTCTCCTCTCTCATTTTATCTCTCTTCTATTCTTGTTCCAATTTCTATTTCTCCATCTTCCTATTTATCTATGCCTGTCCACCTGTATCTATCAATCTACTATTCTATTCTCTATATAAAATTTCAGAAAATATTGTGAAATATTTTTCATAGTGCTGTTATAAATTTTGTAGTATACCAAATGGTAATTCCCTAGTGCTTTCGAACATCTTTGAGAATGATTTACTTAAGATACCAAAATTATTTATTTACTCTTGAATTCACACAAACGTTATTGGACAACCATTTCAAAAACAAAAAATCACTCTTCACTATGTCTAGTGTGTTAAGCACACAGGCTTGGAGTCACTAAGTTCTAGGTGGGTTTTCAAACCTGTCACTTGTTATAACCCTTAAAAATCACTTAACACATTAGCTTTGAGTTCATTTTCTCAAATATAAGGGCAATGACGCTGGCTTACTTTACAAATGGTTCAGTACTTTTAATAAAAATAATAGAATCATATACAAAAAGCGTCAAGCACAGTCCTTGGCTGTGCTTGTTAATTGTCATTGTCAATTTGCCTGGATTAGCAGGCTTCTGGAGAGGCGAACGGATCTTCGGAGCGCTCTTCTCCACCGGTGTTGAACCCAGTGACTCTGGGGACTTCGATGGCAGGAGGTGGTCACGGGGCGGCTGCAGGAGGGGAGCGCTGGAGCGCTTGCTCTACTCTTCGCTCCGCTTCCCAGCTGCGTGGAGTGAGCTGCTTTCCTCCTCCACACCCTTCTGCGTTCATATTCTTGCCTTGGATCCAGCCAACTATGGACTTAAATATCAAAAAAAAACGTGAGCCAGTAAACTATTCTGTTTAAAATTTATACGGCAGACAATTTATACTATCAAAGGAAAAGTTGGCTACTCCCCTGGCTTAGCAAATGAGCACGGCTGTTGATGGATATTGTCACACGTATTAACTCGCGGCACTCTCGCAGCCGTGTTCACTTCAGGCACAGAGCAGGGCTTTGCTCGCTGTGATGGAGACTATCTGTACAGTGCACTTACACTGCCTTGTAGCTTTTGTGTTCAGTTTATCCTAAATGAATGCTTGCCTAATACCCGCATTCTCTACATTTTGTAATGTCTTAAAAACAATTTAAATATAATCAGTATACAAATTATATTACCAAGATTTGGAAGTTACTTTCCCTAGACTCGTTTTTATACATTTTTCAGAGAAATAAAACTCGATTTTAGGATTTGTGATGAATCATCAAAATACAAACTTACGTCTTTGTATTGTAGTCATTGAGTAAAACTTTTATTAAAACTCTTATGGAAAAATCTGAAAAAAGAAGAATTTACAAGATGAATAATACTTCAGAATTCCTTATTTGGGGAGGGACATTGACTTTTCATGCCCCAGCTTTGACAACTCTACAGTAATAGAACTAAAAATTGTTGACTCTATATTGCTCTATTACAACATTTTCTAAAGTATGTGACATAACTTATAGGAATTATATTTTTGTAATATTCTTGTATGTTGTGCTTAAAGTTTCTACCATCTGGTGTGCCTTTTAAACGTAATATATAAAAACTGCTAGAAAATTAATTTTTTATTGATTGGACATAAGTCTAAACAAAAAATGTAATTTACATATAGGTAAGTATGGGGGGTTCCAATGCCCTTGGGTTCGCAGTCAAAATCACAGGAAAGCAATATTTCAAGACTTCTTGTTTCTCCCCATAAAGGACTGTGGTAGGGTATTGGAGTGAATTACAACAACTCCAAAAAAAAGGTAAAGAATCGGTTTCTTGAGAGAGGAAGAAATCAGGCATGAAATCCAATGTATAGCACAGAACTAGCACAGTGCTGGGCAATTGTGTGAATATGAGAGGTAAAATGACTGAAAATAGAAACAGAATCAAGAAACTATGTGGAACATTTCTTAACTAATACAGAAAAATAGTAGGTCAAAAGATGATATTAACTGCTTTATCTGAAATTGGTTGTCATTGTGAATCTGGTGAAGAAAATATGTAAACTGCTTGAAATGCTAATGGAGACTTCAGTTTTTGCCCCATTCCAGGCCTGGTCAAGCTAGCAGATTTCCCCAAAATGCACTTCATCCATTGAATATTCCTTCTATACCTTCTATACCTGTTGCATAGTTTGAGGATTCTAACTTAATAAAACTAAAATTCTGGAAGAACTTGGATTCAGAGTATTATTTTTTCTAAAAGAACGAAAACAGTGAAATCATTTCCAACTTAAGTATCCAAATACTTATTACATATTAGAGAATATTTGGATGCTAAATATATTACTGACATGTTATAGAGTTTGTCCAACAGTGAGCTGTTGACAACCACCAATGAATTTGTTGCCATTTTCTCCTCCAACATACTCTACTCATCTTTGTTTCCCTTGTTATTCATTAATTCTTTGCTGTGTACATATTACTTACAGTTATGACTTTTTTTGTGTGTGCTGGGGATCGAACTCGGGTCCTTGTGCTTGCACGGCCAGCACTTTAACCACTGAGCTAAATTCAGAGCCCAGTTATGACTTTTATAGTGGTGCATGTGTTCCTGTCTAAATAAGTGAACAACTGTACTATTTTTTGCTGAATTTAGGACAGTAGCCTACCTGAGATATTCAGCAACATACATTACCACCTGATATTCATATAGATATGTCTTAGCTCCGTTTCACTGTTTCCCTTACAAAAAAAGTTGATAACCACACACCTGTACTTACTTTTCCTTAAGGCAGAACTTTGCTTTGAAAATTTCAAGAAAAATCTTTACTACTAACATCATTGTATGTCAAATTCTTTGTATCCCATCTCAAATTCCCATTTGATTGTTTTTTAATTACATTGTTGGGTATAAGGTACTATGCTTTTTGGCTTTTGCTCTAAAGGGTGTTCAGAATGGGGAAAAAAAAGAACAAAAAAAACACAACTGCAACCAGACTGTAAACTAAATGTCTTACTAAGGAAAGGAGCACAAAGAGACAAACATCTGAGGCAATTGAATGCCATTCAATACTGAGCTAGAATCCGAAATTCCCGAAAAGTACCTGGAAATGAGTCCATAGTAAATGTGAGTTGTAGAAATGCCCGAGTAGGTGTTCCATAGGGGCATTTGATAATTTAGTGTCTCTTGTACCTGTCGCGAGCAGATATGTGTTTAGTGATGTTTGGATAGTTGCACGTAATGTTAATTTTCAATAAAATAATAAAATCATGTGTAAATTATACCATGAAATGGAAATATATGTGTGTACTTGGTCAAATGTAAATTATTCTGAGTAACTTCCTATGTTTTCCTTCTGTAATTTAGAATAAAACACTAGTAACTGATCTATTCTTAAATTTAATTCAAACAATGCTAAATATAATCATAGGCATAATTAATCTCATTGATTTTCCGTACTTTTTATTTTATTTATTTATTTATTTATTTATTTATTTATTTATTTATTTATTTTGGGGAGCTGGGGATCGAACGCAGGGCCTTGCACTTGCTAGGCAAGTGCTCTACCACTTGAGCTAAATCCCCAACCCCAGTTTTCCATACTTTTTAATATCCTGTCCTGATAGACACTATGCTAATAATTAAAAACCTTTTATTTAATATAATCCCTACATAATCACATATAAAAACATATATGAATATGCATAGAGAAATTGTAAAAGAGTGTGTCAAGAAATTAACTACATTGATATCTGAATCATGACTTATTATTATAGTATATTCCTTTACTTTTTAAAATTATCCTTTTATAAAACTCTTGACTGAATAAAAATTTTCAAGTGAGGAAAAAAGGTATTATACAATTTTCTGTATCTTCTAAGTGATATTAGATAATTCCCTGGCTGATACTAATCTTCCAGTCATTTATATGCTATATTAATAACTTGCAAATGTATTTCTGATAATAACATTACCAGGAAGCTAAATTATTTGATTTTAATGATAAATACTGAAAAATGTTCTGGCTGATTTTCTTGACAAATGCAAGTAACATCTTGCGGGGTTAGAATTTCTTTCAACCAATCAGGGGTGTATTGGGAAATCATTAACACTGAGTATTTACAGGACGTTTTAATGATTTGTCAGCCAGATGGAGGTCATTCGGGACAGATGGTAATAACAGTCTGCATTTACTTGGTATCTCTGAGCAAGTAGTCATTATCCTGTTTGCTAACAAACACAAAATTATCCTTTGGTTTATGAAGTCCCTTTGTTTATGTTTTGCTTTCATTGTCACTTGAAGACATTGTAAAAGATGCAAACACTACAGGCTTCTAATATGTTTGTTCTTCTTCATAAATATGCATGATATGAAGAGGGTGAATATTCACTAAAAGACAATATCTTTTACACCCAATGACTTGGACACCTCTGAAACATTATGTTTCACCAAATAGGTCAACTTTTAGGATAACTGAGTGTAGCGTGCTCTCTGATCTCTTCTGGAGACGTCTTTCCATAAGAGAGTCTTACGAAAATATTGAGAAAAATATGTGTTATGGCTTGAGTCTAAATGTCCTCTCAAAGCCTCATGCAGTCATATGTGGGGCTTTTTCAGAGGTGGCTGGAGTGTGCGATGCTGGGATTAAGGACATGTGATTACAAAATCAATCCACCAATTGGTTTGGCACCGCCCTAATCCTGGCAGCCTGGATGAAACACGGGGGCAGAAAGAAGCTGCTCTGGTCACTTGAACTCGTTACTTATTCCTGATGCTGTCTGTCTTCTGCTCTGTGATGCTCCTCTGCCAGGCAACCCCGCCTTGGAGGCCGCTGATCATGGACCGAAACATCTACGAACCGTGTGCCAAATAAATCTTTCCTCCTCTAACTTCGGGTGTCGGGTATTTTGTCTTAGCAATGAGATAGGTAACTAAGACGCTATGACTGTGTGTTTAGAGTTAGAGTTTTATTTTATAACGTGAATAGCATATAACAAACGTTCTTGGGTTTAGTCAGACAGAGACTCAACACTGGCCTTTAATTTAAACTTTTGATATTCAAGCTTTCTCATACAAAAATGCCTCCATTATGAAAGTAAAGTTCCTCTTAAAAGAAGATTCTTTATTATAAGTAGGAAGAAATGAAATTTTGATTCATATTATTTTGTACAGGAAGATGCATAAGATAGCATGACTGCATGACTTTTGAAGCACGCATACTAATCTCAGTTTTATAAACCTGCTTTATTTATCCCTTATCTGCATTGTACTTGCAAATAAGAGATTTAGCTTAATACTACTCAAAGAATATATTATAAAATTGATGGCATATAAATAATACAAATTTTACAAAAGGTGAATGTGAATGTAATATAAATATATAAATTATGTTCTTAAATTAAATGAGTATTAATTTGTGATGCTCATTGATAATAATGCTAATAAACACACTAAAATGTCAATTAAAATTTTACTTTCCAATTTTTTTACTGACTAAATTTTTTAGGGGTGTCTGACAATTTATTTAAATCAGTTTTTAATATGTTCTCATGGGTAATTTGGCATTGGACATTCTGCGTCCATATTCATCTGTTCTACCTCCCAGCTGTCACCTGACTGGCCGGCTGTACAGGTTAACATGAGACCCAGAATCAACTCAAAGGTAACAAACATAACACTGAAGGCTGAGGGACTGAAAAGTGAGCAACAGAATCCTTTGAGACTTTTAATTAAGCTTTGTGCAGTGGCAGTATTGTAGCCAATGAGGTTTATCTGAGGCACGATTATTGCTATTTGAAACTTTTAATTAGTCATACAGAAATGTAAGGAGTGTCTACAACAGTCACTAAAATCCCCTTATTCTTTTTTAATCCTTTTATTCTAAAAAGTTTATTATCAGTAGTTTGAAGTACTGGCTTTTCAATTTGGAGTTACAGAAATGTTTGAAAATCTGCAGAGATTTTATTAAATGTTATTTTACTAATTCATTATTGATAATATCTCAGAGAAGGCATAACACTGAGATTTAATGACAAATTTAAATAATAATGTTTATATCACATAGTATAGAACATTTACAATAAGTTCAAAACTACATTTTTAATCTTTTCTTTTTCCCTAAGCAGCATGTGGGCCAGCAATCAAACACTCACACACCAATAACGCAAATCAAAACCAAAAGTGTTCAACAAATTTGGCATTGACTCCAATCTAATATCATATTACATAATATAAAATTGTACAGATTAACAATTCTCTTTAAAAACTACAGACATTTGAAGACTTGAAAATTTGAAGACATTATTTCTTTTTGATATGTTTTTTCCCACTTAGCAAACTGCTTTGGATAGTTTAGGATCTTAATTCCAGAATATCAGGATTCAGGGATTTGTGAATATCATAGTCACACGGGGACCTCCTTACATTCCTCAGTCCAGCACTTCTTGGAGCGCTCTAGTTGTTGGGTCTGGAATTGGCAGTGTGCCCTTGTTTTCCACATCATGAAATATCCGAACACCAGCCACAGATTTCTAAACACTTTTTAAATTTGTCTCATCAGTGCGTCTTCCCACATTCTCTTTTTCATTTGGGCCTAACATGTAGTTTATATAATTAGCTCAATCGCTGTAAAATTATACACTTCTTTGTTGTTATTATTTTGACTCGCTGGCCTGGCAATATTTCCCAGCAAGCAAACATCCAGTGAGACAAGCCTTTGAGTGGAATGCTCCTGGAGAACCGACACACAGGTTAATTATTAACAATTCCCTGGAAATTGGGTTTTGGAGGACTATGAACCTGCTCTACTTCTTCCGATTACTGCCAAATTGCAGGCATTCATAGCCTATCTGGCTTTAAATTTGCCGTTTCCCAGAATACTTTGGGGCTGGCAAGAAGACTACGGGAATAGGTGAATTTAAAACAGTACAAATTTCACTCGGATTTTTCACTCATTTTTCTTACACTGATGCTCATTACACTGTTATAACTCTTTGGTTAATTTCCAAGTTTCTGAAAAAGTTGATTTCAGTGAATGATTTTTCCTGTGGTCTTGTTGTTTTTATGATAAAGAATTTTTTGAGGTCTTTAGACTACCAGTAAACAATTGAGTATTTTCACATTCACCCTTAATTTTCAAAAATAATTTCTTTTTTTGTTTGTTTTTAGAACATTATGTTAAGCATTCCATATTGTATATGCCCCTCTTTCAAAATAAGAAGTATTGTGTCCTTTATTTCTTGGCTAAAAATGGAAAAGATAAATGGTTCTTTAATTCAGTTTTAATTTTTTTTGTTGTTGTTGTACCATTTCTACCACTATTGCAATTATTAAACACTGTTAGTGGGCAACCATAAAGGTGTGATTGAGAAGGATGAGAAAATTTGACCATTTTTTTATCAGAAAGGAGTGAGATGGGCAGCCACTACAGATTCAAGTGACTAGAAATGGTAGGTATTCAAAATTTTGAGTAAAACAGATGAAAATGGGAGATGTCCATTCATCTCTTGTCAACTCACACACACATATATGAGATATATATGTAGATATATATGCATATATATGGATGGCACAATGGTAAAAATAATAAACATACAAGATATAGCGCCTTTTGGACCAAAATGAAAGCTGAACCTCTCTCAATTATATGCAATGGTGGAAGAAGAAAAAAAGATAATGGATTTCCCAAAAATTTCACTTGAAGAAGAAAGGGGAAATTATTATGCAAAATAATATCAGAAATAAAGCGAGAAAATACATACACTCTGCATTTTCCTAGAAAAGCTATCTGATTTTCTCTGCTACTAGCATTTGACTACAATAGAATAGTTGTAAATTTGTTCTCTGATCATCTATGGAAAAATTTTGGGGAGATGCTCAAAGTGATCCAACTGACCTCAGGTATTTTTAGCTAATCCTGTTCATATGACAAAAAGTTAGTTGGCTGTCTGTGATTGAGTGATTCAAGGTTAAGTTGCTAGAAGGAATGCCTCTGAGTTAATTTTCTGTTTGCTTGTGTAAGACTCAAGCACAGAAACAAACCCAGTTAAATTGCCTGTTATTTTGCTTTAGCAAAATCAGGTAAATAAATAAATTTGGCATTGTGTCTGGTCGCTTCAATTACTGTTTATTTATTTTCATTTACTAGTAGGCATCTGGTTGGAAACCTTTTCATTTTTTTGCTTTGTTCAATATTTAACAAATGAACCTTTACGCTTCCATGGGGACTGAGCCTTAGTTTAACAGTTGCACATTGACTAAGAACGATCAAAAACACTAAGCAGGAATAGTGAAACAGAACGAATCGATTTCCAGGTTCCAGACTTGTTCTTAGGGGAACTTTCGGTATGTTTTCCCAGGCGAAGCACAGGTTGTTGCAGTTAGGTCTGGCCATGCACAATTTCCTATTTCCCTGATCCTCTCAGAGTATTATACTTATTTCCTACTGCAGTTCACACGGCGCGCCTTTGCATTTGTGCAGTGAAAAGTGCTGCTTAAATGAGAAATCTATAGGACTGGGGATTTAGCTCAGTGGTTAGAGTGCTTGCTTAGCAAGCTCAAGGCCCCGAGTTCAATTCCTGGCACTAAAAAAAAAAAAAAAAAAAAAAAAAAAAAAAAAAAAAAAAAAAAAAAAAAAAAAAAAAAAGAGAGAGAGAGAGAGAAATCTATAGCATGGCAGGGGGAAACATGATAAATTTTGAGATTAAAAAGAAAATCAAATCTGTAAATTTAAGTGAAGTTCTCCAAAATGCAGTTTATGTAGAGAACAAGGAAAAACATTTGTAGGAGGAAAATATAGTGTTTGCTCTCCTCATCATTACTTCTTCAAAAATTAACAATATAGTCTATCAAAGTTGCAAGGGAAATAATATCAAGTAGGGCTAAGGATTAGGTCAAACTTGCACTGAAAATGCTCCACTTTCTGCTGATATGGAAGCAGGATGTCATTCGCTTGGTAGAGATATTTTTTAATGAAAAAAATACATATAAAAAAATGGTTAGGAGATTGGCAAATGGGCATATCAGCACAATGTGAGAATTATTTATTTTTTGACTCTTGTGAAAGGGTCTCTTTACCTAGTTCAGACTGGTCCTGAATTCACTTTGTTGCCCAGGCTGGCCTCAAACTTGCAGTGCTCCTCCTGCCTCAGCCACCTGAGTGCTGGGATTACAGGCACGTGCCACCGCACCTGGCCCACTACATGAGAAATATTATGGAGATCTATTTAGAAGAATTTCCCCCTAAAATTAAATAGAAATAAGATTTCAAATGTATGCATCTGTGTATCTGTACATTCATTTGTTGTAGCCTCAGAAAGAAACCCTAGAAATTAGTCAAGGAAAATGTAGCTTCTCATGGTCTTGATGCTTAGCTCACTCTCTGTGCTCAGGATAACCAAACAGCATATCTTTGTAAACTTCTCAGATAACAAGATCCGTGGAGGGCCTTGTCAAATTAGAATTTCCAAACATGGAGGACCTTGTCAGCTGGGACTTTCCACACATACTAAGACTGATTCTTCAAGAGTGGGTTATTAAAATTGATAGTTCAATGAACTATTAATATTCAAGCTAATATTTACTTACAGGGAATGGTGGAAATATTTCTTATATCTCACATAAAACTATTTTCCCCATACTTTCTTGCTCAGCAAGAAAAAATTTTGTAGAAATGTATTTATCTCATCTATATTCTTCTATTATAATTGGAAGCAAAGTAACAAAGATTCATAGAAAGTGATTACCAACAGAATATAGTGAAGAAAAGTTTTGGAGAAATTAAAATACGCTATGTATTTTCATACTATTTAGTTTCTGTCTCTATATCAGATACCTGCAATTACATCTATAAACTAACTGAATATGTATAGTTTAATGTAATTTAAAATCGGTGGTTGATGTTATAATTAAAGCACGTGAACAATACTTACAATACACATGACTTTTTCGAAAAAAGTTGATTTGGGAGAGTTTTTCATTACTTTTTCTCATATTTAACAAAGATAGATGATATAAAAAAGGTCTAGAAGCACAAGTCTGGCATAATTGAATTTTTGAAATCTAGTTCAAATTCAGGTATCCATGACAGTCAAGGGAAATCCAGATGACTCGCTTTTAAAATTTACTTTTGTATATTTTCTTAAAATAAAGAAATGATGTTTTCCCTGTCTACTTCATCAGATTTTAGTAAGGCTAGCTCAAAAGATGTTTGAATATCTTGAGTAATCCTTGGAATATCATATAATTATTAAAAAAAAAATTCATGTTCTGACAAAATGAAGTATGTGATCAATTTAAAAAATTTCCTTGAAACTTAAGTCAATGAAACACTGATGAGAGTGTAAGCTTTGTTGTGGTGACCAATACATAACATACTCAATAATATGTTCAAATGCAGTTCTTAAATCGACACAGACATACTGCTAAAACGACTCAGTAATAGCTGAGGGAAGAGAGTTAAATCGAACTCAGTGAAGTCATTCCTTTTAGAGTGAGATTATTTGTGCAGGCTCTTTCCCTTCAGATGGCCTAATTTAATCCAGAGACTTAATACCAAGGGTTGCTAAGACAACGGACAGCTGATCTGCGCTTTAGACAAGCATTGTCAAACATTAGAATCATCAAGTGTTTGGCAGCTGCTCACCTACAGCCCATAGCTGGGCTTCTCTAGCGCTTGCACAGCATCACGCATCCTTGCAAAATCTCCCTCTGTGATTATGCTCTCTGTTTTCTGCTGTTGGCGACAGTTAACATGTCACGTTAGTCCTTGTAGATGACTGGTCAGAACATGTGTACTTGTAACACGTTTCAATACAGCTTTGTGGATGCTTAGCATTTTCATTTTTATGTCCCTGAAAATATGCTTACAAAAACAATAATTGGCTCTTTAATTAATAGCCTAAGACAAAAGGTGATTCTTATTGCTGTAACAGGCTGGTCGTTAACAATGTGACAGTATCTACCACCCTCTTAAGGGGAACAATTTGAGTTAATGGGTTATGACAGAAGCAAAATTGTTTACAAAATAATTAGGCGATTATATAGATTAATTATTAGGCTGCCATGCTATGAAATGGTGCTTCTGTGCTATGAAAGGTTGTAGCTGTCACATTTAAAATACACATCACATATGGGAACATAAATTATACATTCTTGGAATGTTTAAAAATATTTGTATGACAACAATAAGAACACAGCTCAATTAGTTGGAAATACACCGGGTACTTTCACCTGAAATATCTCTCATATTTTAATTAATACCAAGAAAACAATTTTGGAAACAGAAGTTATGAATTGGTAACTGCAGTTACAGCCAACAAAATGCTTCTCTAGCAATGTATCAATTACTTAAATGCCAAGACATGATAAAAGATCGTTTAATAGATTATGAATTTTTTTCAAAATCCTGTTATATAAAACACATTAACATTGTGAGAAAATCCTTGTAAAATAAGGCATGTTTAGGATAAGACAGTACTGGAAGATAACCAGATACTAGTAATGTCTCTATGTACTGAGTGTATTCTTTCTCTGTCTCTCTTTCTCTCTCTCTCTGCCTTTCTCTCTCTCTCTCTCTCTCTCTCTCTGTCTCAGTCTCTGTCTCTGTCTCTGTCTCTCTGTCTCTCATCATTCTGGGGCCTGAACCCAGGGTCTTGTGTGTGTTAGCCAATCGCTCTACCACTGAGCTATATTCTCAGACCTCAGATGCTTCCTTTAAATTTCCACCATTTGATTCTTTTTAGATCAATTTTCTCAATTAGATTACTTTTAAATTCAGTGAAGTAGGAAATGGTGCTTTAAAAATAAATGAAATTCAATATCTACATTTGCTTCGGCTGACTACAAATTACAAATCACTAAAGAGATATGTAAACTTATGATGTAAATTAACTACTTTAGGAACTTGCTTGAAATATGATTTTGTATTTTTCTGTATTTAGCAGTGTTTTTTGAAGTTAAACATTGACTTCTCCCCTGTTAGTACTTTAGACTACGGCCATTGAACTAGGGCACGTAATATTCATCATTATTGACATTGGCTGGAAATATATACTGACAAGTTTTGGATACCACCCAAGTTCACAATGTGCTATCTTCAAATTTTAGAGGCTATTCCTATATAATATAAGAACCACTATTTTTTCATGATAAAGTCACAAAAAATCCAGTGAGCATTTTCCCATAGGATTAGACCTTTTCTTTTAAAGTAAACTCCATGGGCAGAAAAATGTGCATCATATTATGATTAGTTGTGATAACGTTCACAGATGTCTATCGGAGATATAGTACTCAGAAATGGAAGACCCACTACAGAAAAATCTCTTATTCTGCCAGTGACTCGGATGTTCTTTCAGACACTACACCACTGCTTGCTAGTTAGGAATCTGCCAAGATAATGTGTGAGCAAACCAATGAGCAGCAGAATAAATACACCAGGATTAGAAAGAGTAATGACCTGAAAACTATCATATAACTTGTTGGAAAAGCAAAAATTGGGGCTGGGGATTTAGCTCAGTGGTTAGAGTGCTTGCCTAGCAAGCACAAGGCCCTGAGTTCGAGCCCCAGAACCAAAAAAAAAAAAAAAAGTGAAAATCATGGCACTTGCCTTTACTGAAAATTTTGTTAAAAGTAAGCTGGCACCTTATGTTATGACACATAAATGATTTCTTGCCAAATAGATTTTGAGAATGAGGTAGAATGCTCACAATTAAAAGCAGCAATATAAAATTCATACACGCAATCATGCTTACTACAGCATTGTTTAGACAGACAGAAATTTGGGAGAAGCAGAGTATATTATAATCCAGTTTTGCTATTCCTATTGTAGAATTCTGTGAGCTTAGTGACATTTATAGGCACATGCATGCTAGAATTTGGATTTGGATTAGCTTACATAGAAGAAGCTAGAGAAAGAAGTACCATAAATTAAATGTACCTGAGAAAGAGAAAGAATGAGGGAGAAATTATACTGGTAAAGGTTACATGTATAAGAAAAGGAATGATGCAAACATTAATTCATTAAAATTATAGCATTAGCTCTTTTTTAATAAGGTACATTTCCCATTGAAATATATGAATTATGATTAAATGTGTGATCTCTAAGAAAAAGTCTTTGGAATGGAATGTTGTGGGGGTTGACTCAAATTCCTTAAAATGTAAGAATGGGCAGACAAAAATACATTTAAAAAACTAAGAAACTAGTAAAGAATATAGTCAAACCATCCAATCTCAATATACAAGCATGTATAATTTTTACCTGATTCTTTGTGTTAGCATTGCGGTGCGGTCTTCCTTAATAAGATTTTATTTATCTTTTCTTCATGTTCCCTTTCCCCCTTGATTATTCAAAACATCAAGATGTTAATACAGTTTAAATGATTTCTATGATTGTGTTACATTAGAAACTCAAGCACTGCATGTATCTCTATAACTGAAATTGCTGCTTTATGGTAAAGCAAACTTGGAAACTCTTGCCCCTTGTAAACACAACCTATATGAATCTTTAATGACACAGGAGAGATCTCCTGCTAAGAAAATAAATGATCCGCTTTCTGCTGAGTGGGAAGCCCTGACTTTTGGTCACAGGCAAGGTGATGGGATCAGGCATCAAATAAGGTCATAGAAATAGAAGTCTGTTTAGAATTTCCAGAAGGGAGATTTATTTTGCTTTATTTTTCAATAATTCCAAAAGGTCAATGCCAGGAGTGCCACCAGCATCTGCAAACACTAATAAAAGTTGCTGCAGTATAACACATCATTAAGGGTTACTTGGGATGCAGGTCAAAAAGGCAAATTTTTCACTTAGTGTTTGTTTCAAGCTAACTAATAAGATAACATCTTCAAATTCAACCCAAAATGGTTTAGAATATGTTATTCAATTTGAGCTATCACGTTAAATACAAAACAATCTGTGGAAAATCATTTTAGCAAGTGGTGAAGTCTTGGCACCAGCGTTCTATGTCTAAGATTTCACTGGTACCCCAAATCATTTTTGGTACATTAAAACCTACATAGAATGTACCCTTTTAATTTAAAGAGTATTTTAAAAGTTCATGATGTAAACTGTTTTCTTACTTTCATATGACATCTTAAGATTTAGATTTTCTCTTGTTTTTTTATTGATACATGGGTAAAAGCCACTAAATATTTTTATAATTTTATAAAGGTTTTGGCATGTCTTACAATTCTTTAAACATAGTGCTTTCTTCATTTACTTCTCTAAATATTTTCTCATAAGAGAAAATATATTTTATAAACATAATGAGAAAACATGGTTTCCTAATAGATGACAGTATTGGGCTTTGGGGCCCATGGGAGATAATAAGGACTTAAATGTGGAGCCCACCAATGGCATTAATATCTGTATCAAAAAGGACTACAAAAATGTCTTCTTGCCAATTTCTCTGTGAGATTACAAAAAGAAACCTGTCGTCTGCAATCTAGAAAACAGCCCTCATCCAAACCTTCCCATGCTGTGCTGACAGACTGATCGTGGAATTGAGTCCATGCCGCTGTGAGACAGGGACGCCACCCTGGGATATAAACACAGATCCTTTCCCAGGGAAGAGGGAGACTTTATTAGCCCAGTTTGTGTTTGAGGGTGGAGACATTGCTTATATTTATTAAGTTGGTTGGGAACAAAATCTGATTTCTCATCACAAAACATAAAAATTTCTCTAATTGAAAGCAGCTTACTATGCAGGCATCCTCAAAAAGATACTCTGTTTTGACAGACATCACAGGGAGTAATACTTTGAGACAAAGAACAGTGATTGGCTTGCTGTGTTGAAAATTGTCAATTCTGGGGTTGGAGATTTAGCTCAAGTGGTAGAGCTCTCGCCTTGCAAGCACAAGGCCCTGAGTTCAATCCCTAGCCCCCAAAAAATTTAAAAAAGAAAGAAAAAACAAAATTGTCAATTCTGAGTGTCAGATAGAAGATTGGATAGGGCATTATTCTTTGCAATATTCATTAATTTTTCTAAATGAAAGTAACTGCACATATTCAGTTCACATAGTGATTATGAAGATAATAAATCATTGAGAGTAGTCCGTGTCAGTGCTGGGTGTTTGTCTTGGTTTCCACATGAAGTAAGGTATTTGATCTATTTTAACCCAGTCTATTGCTGAGGGTCAGCTACTCAAGATAAATTGAAATTCAAGTATTAGTGGAGAAATCTAGATAAGAAGCTAACATCAGCTTAAATATGCTCGTGCTTGTCTTTGAAAATATACTGCTGAAAGTTTCACTTTTATTTTTAAAGTGCGGTATCCTTCACGGTACACACAGAGGAAAAATCTCACTAGGTATTTTACACAGGGGGATGTCGTAGAACAAAATGGTTCTCAAATGCTCTGGGACTAAAAGAGTAAAGGAGAAGGAGCGCAAAGCTAACTCAGAAACAATAAGTGATGAAAACGCAAAAGGGAAAGAGGCGGTAATAACAGACGCCGGAAGTCACGTGTGAGGCCCTGCAGAGCGATGTTCAGATCTCTGGCTGAGGCATCTCTGGTTATTTGTTGCAACCCATAATGATGACTGATGAAGCTGATACAGAAACTGGCAAAAAGTCAGCGGCTGGGGGCAGCTCTTTCTTCTACCACAATGAGGGACAGGTGAAAAGCAAAGAATAGAAAGAAAAAAAAAAAAAAGAATAAACAGAGGCAGTTTCTTCTCTAGTTATCCTCTGTAGGGCCTTGTATGGGCATTATACTCAGAAACTGAGAAATACACTTCACAAGGTCACATTCCCAGCCTCTCAGAGTAAAGTACTAGGCAGATTTGCATTTGAGAGACAATGAGTATGTGACTCGCAAAATTACTAACTACAAAGGGACTTCCAGGAGGTTGTAATTCACTATTTTAATAGGACTAGTTCCTGAGGCTCCAAGTTTTCACCAGCAAAACCGATTAATTTCAGGTTCGTGTTACTATTTCTTCAAGCAGCAATATGCCTTAATTGTAGTAGAAATTGATGTTTTGTGGGAAATCATTATTTCTTCACAATATATTATGAATTTCTAATGCATACTTTTGTAAAGAGAGATTTAATTCTAGTTTGTAAAATTGGACACATAATCTAATGTAAGTGCTCAGCTCTGCTTTCAAATATATCCTTTGACATTTCTGTTTTCTTTTTCCTCAGATCCACCAGCAGATGCAGGTGTTTTCACTTTTATCTTCTACTGCCCAACGATTGAGGTGTATAGAGGGAACAAATATCTGAAATTAGAACTGAATGTTTTGGATATGTGCATTTCCTCTATGCTTACTTCTTTACATTTTGTTTAACCTTATGTGTGATTTGTCTTGCTGATCATTTGAAATATAAAATAACACAATTATGAAACCTTTTTATTAATGCAAAGAAAAAGCAGAAGCAACTTTTTTTCTCTTAATCACACTCCACAGTTACTGCTCCATGTTCAAGGGACCAAAGCGAGGTGTGCTCAAAGTCAAATATCCCTTCTTCAACACTGTGTGTAATGAATCATTCTGGCAATTTTTTCATTGTTAAAAATGCTTCTAACTCTTTGGCAAAATCAGTATGTAAAATGAAGATACGCATATGAAATTTTAATTAATTTCCCTTTGTATTTTACTACAAAGTTTACTGAAAACTCAGATAACACTTCACATTTTGAACTTTTTTTTTCCCAAAAACTAAGATGTTAATTACTCACTGGCTACACAATCACGTTTCTATCATTTTCATTTACGTTACTTGGAAATTTCAACAGGGCTAATTACTTGCACACATGGCTTAAAATCATCTTATAATTTAAAAGTTTCTGATTACATTTCAGCATTGCTAGGATTCTTGGCATTATAAGCTGAATGTTTTTCCCCTCAAAATTCATATGTTGAAGTGTTGGGTTATAGCTCAGAGCTACAGTGCTTGCCAAGAATTTCCAAGTCCCTGGGTTTGATCCCAGTGATGCCAAAAGAAAAAAAAAAATGCTGAAATAAGCTGTAATTCCCATGTAACTATTGGGGGATAGGACTGTCTAAAAAAGTAATTAATGTTTAAAGAAATCATAAGAAGCAGTAATCCCACAGTTTGGATTCATATTCACTGAGTTTAAGAGGTGAAGCCACCATACTAGTTGCAGGGTTAACGCTACCAGCCCAGGGGATTCAGGGGGCTTCGAAGGCATCATCCTGTCACCATACCAAAGAGGGCTATTCTGCACCCACACAGTCTAATGGAGTTTGTCCTTCAACGTACTGAGCCTGCTTGGGACTTACGTCACTTCTCTCTTTTGATTTCTCCCTTTGAGAACGGATCCCTCCTCTACATCTGTTTCACTGTTGTATTTTGAAAGCGCGTAACTCATCTAGTTACAGATTCACAACTGAAGAGAAATTATGTCTCAGAAAAAGTCATTGTACAAAATTATGTAGTTTCATATTTGACTAAAGTTTTCATTTCCAAGAATACATACTTCAGTATACAATATAGTACATGCACCAGAAAAGAACATGTACCAGAACACCCCACATTGTACCCCAGAAATACGTACAGTGGTCAACAAAATTAAGAAAAAAAAAACCTCAAAACACAATATATCTTTAATACAAGTCTGTAAGTATTACTTAAGCAGAAATACAAGTCTTACTTAAGTAGAAAAATAAATGCACCATACGTATTATATATCAATACATATCATTATGATATAAATTATATGAATAAATTCAGTGAAAATTTTCATTTAGAATGCAAAGCTTAAATAACTAAATGATGAAGAAAGAAGAAAGGAAGGAAAGAAAAGGAGGAAGGAAGAAGAAAGGAATGAAGAATGAAAGGAAAAGAAAGGAAAAAGAAAAAAATATATATTTAGGATTTAAAATTAGTGAACATGGAGAAAGTCACAATTTCATATTTTAATCATAAAACAATGGTGCTCAAGATCAGAAACAGAATTAAAGGAAGCATAAATCTGCCCTTCTCCAACTTTCCCCCCAAATGCTGTGCTGACGTCTCGAGTTTGAGAATCTGCACAAACAATATGTTATTGAGCAGATGACTTAGGGGTCCCCTCATTTTTTCCATGTTTGGCCAGCAGAGAATGGAAAGGGCCATATGGAAAACAGGCTTCAAATGACAGGCCCACTTGTGACTAAATTTTTCTGATAAAAGCATAAAGAACAGGAATCAGCTGTGGAATTACACTGAACGAGGAGGATACATCACTTGTGTGATTAGCTTTCATCTTTATGTAATGCAGAGGGTCCTTTTGGTCTCTGCTAGTCAAAGACTGATTATCAGGCCAGCAATCCTGGCACCACTTGAGGGTGTAGAGTAAGTGTGGTCTTATGAGTCCCCATTGTGCTTCACAAGATCCTCATACACATTCTAGGGCACTATTGTTTGAAAACACTTTCTTAGTGGACTTTAGAAAGATATTAAGTGATGTGTTTGGCACCAGGTTTGTTAGAATGCCTACGCAGAGCTGGCCCTCTTCTGGCATTCACATGCTGAGCCCACACAACAGAAGCCAACAAAGATACATTTTCAGATGGAGAAACAAATTGAATTTAGAGAAAGTAGTGGAAGAAAATGAAAATTATGTCAATCTCAATGGAAAATACCATGTTAGAAGACAGCAGGAAGAAGTTTAACAACTATGTGAATAATATTCAAAAACAAGCCAATTAAAGGAGATAATTTCTAAAGGAAAGGAGATGATCTTACTCAAGACTAACACATTGTGAAATGAATAAGAACAAGTGCTCCACCAGTGACCTGTAAATATCTGAAGTGTTTGTTTTTTAAAGAAGAGACTAAAGACCGGACAGCAATACACCCAGGCAGATGACAGTGGGAACCAGAGAACTGAGAGAACAAATTGATAAGCAAAATTACACCAATATAGAAATAATAAATGGATGCCAAAGAGAACAAAACAGAACAGATGTGGCTGAAAATGAAATCCTTCGCACAATGGAGAAAACACTTATTAAAATTACGTGACTGCAGAGGCAAAAACTAAGTTCAAAACAATTAGATGAATCACAATACATGCAGAAAACAAAGATGCTCCAATATGTGAATAACTGTCATTAGTGATGTAAAGAACCCAACAGAATTAACAAATATCTTCCATCAGAATTAGGTGAACTTTTCCCAGAAATCAAGTTTTAAATACATCTATACAACAGAAATTCACAATGTTCAGGAAGTAACGGTTATGGAACAACTTGCCCCACGAGAAAACCAGGCAATGGAACTGAAATTAATGAATTAAGTATTGGCTGGAATACAGGGAAGAAAAGAAACTTGTATGCAAGGAAGTGGTCAAAGATGGAAGACAGCAGTGTGACGGCTGCAGTGTTCGTGTGTTTGTATGTATGTGTATTTAATGTAGCTCACTACTGTATGAAACTTTGAATGTTTCAAGGGATTTCCTCATTGGGAATAAAAGGTTTGTTTTTTCAAAAAAAAAAAAATAAAAGAAAGAAAATGGAAAATGTTACTCGAGACCAACTGTTCAGGCAAGTTGTCATTAGGCAAAAACTCAAGGCTGCCAATCTCAGCATAAAAATAAAGAATAAGAGAGGAAATAATCCACCAGTAGACCCTTCTAGGAGACTAAAAGAAGTAGAAGAGCAAACAAATCTAAAAAGAATAGAGTTTTATCATTAAGCCAATAAATAATTGATAAAAAATGGCATCATGAGAATCCCAGGCAAACTAATACAAAATTAAATCCAAGCAGCTATACCAATGGAATTTAAGTAAAAATGCAGAAAAAATAAGCATGTAAGTAAATAAACTTTGAGGAATGAAAGCAACTACAAGATCATGCAATTGTCAGTGTAAGTAAGCTAAGATGGAGAACAGACTGCAAGAACCCCTGAGCAGATAAAGCCACGTAAGGGCCTGTAAATAACATTAGCATTGCTTAATTGCAAGCATATGTGGCACTTCAGTTGGGCCACTGCTTGTAAATGCTTGTATTAGGGAACTAGTTAAGCTCCACCAATCAGCTTTCATAAACAAAGTCACAGTTATATAACTAGGGATTTGGCAAAATACACCACATAAGGCAACTGTATAGCGCCAACAAAATGTTTTCTTGCACTTCTGTGTTCCTCATTGAAAACTCTCTTACCTTTCCTCTGGAGTGCTTATCAGAATACTTTTGCGCTCTAGCTGCTCAATTCATGGACAGTTGTTTCCTCAAATAAACTCTTTAAAATTTTATTATTCTTCAGTTATCTAACATAGGCTTTTGCTATCTCACGTTGAAGTAATTAAAACTTCCAATCTCATAATTTTTCAAGTTATCCTTAGATCCTGAGGTATATTTTATGGAACGTTTTCTATAAAACTAATGAGTATTCATACAATTGTAGGAAATACAATTCACTTGCTTTTATTCTCTTCTCTTCAAATGTAGTTTGTAATAAAGGAGTCACTTAAAGCATGAGAACTTTTTAAATAAAATTGCTTCCTTTCTTATTGTTTTTTTCTTATTGTAATTTTGAAAACAGCTCTTCATATTTTTCATATTGTTTGATTTTTTTGATAAGACAGTCATAATTAAGACAAAATTATTCAAAATGTCTAGGAGGATGCTTATCAAAGTTCAAATATCATCATATTTGTGCTGGGGGATTTTGGAAAGAATGTCAGTAGAAACCAGGAAAATTTTGTTCATGATATTCAGATCACTTTAAAAACATATTACTACCATAATATAACAATGTATTACTAATATAATATAATCTGTCATTAATTATATAACAGGAAGATTTTTAAATGAAATTGTTCAATCCCTAGAGAGAAAATCAGGGCAACCCACTGATTGTAGGATGCTTGAAATTTTTTAACATAAATAAGCAAATGATTTGTTTTACAAATAACAGTTTCTGTTCATTTCTCGATCTATATTTTATAGCCTTTTATATTTTATATAAAATAATATTTTTGTTCATGTTTAATATCTTAATGATCAAACAGTTAAAATGAGTTTGAAGTATTTTTTCTGGCACTTTTAAACTACAAAGTATTTTTATTTAAAGTCAAAGTAATATCTATAGTAGCTTTTGATTAAGTATTTTAGTAGAGGAAATTAAAAAGTAAAGAAATATATTTCTGAAATGGTCTCATGTTGAATAATTTTAGTGCATTGAATTGAAATAAGCATTCACTCAGTAATAAGAACATATCACTTGGATATCCTTTCTTAACTAAAGAACTGAAAGTTTCTGTTTTGCTAATTCACTTCAAAATGTTATATATATAATATATATAATTCTAATGTACTTTCTTAGACAATCTTTACCAAATAGTTCTTTTAAGTAAAATAGACTTTCATATTAGAAAAATAAAATGCATAAATGCATGTGCTGAATTTTAATGATCCAAAATCATACTGATCTAAGAAAAAAATAAAACAAAAGAAGATGTGGATAGTTCATTTTGTTTCCACAGGTCTCCAGATTTTGAGCCATGTAACCGTGCTAATGGACAGTTTGGAATTGCATAATCTTCCTTGTACAGAGCATTCCAAAGCAAATTAGGCTCGCTTATTTTAAAAAAAAATAAATTAAAATAATTAAATACATTTTAACAGTAATGAAGAATGGCTTTATTTTTTTCTTGACTATGCATAAATGCAATTGGAGGAAATGGTCAACATTCTACAGAATGGATTCTTTTTGACACATAAGTAGCCCATTGCTATCTTGCGCTACATTTTGTGCATGTCCCTGTGGTTCTTAAGATGAACCACAAAGCACCATGAAGAAGACAGTCACCAATTTCATGATGTTACCAACTTCCATCTTTGTATCTCCATTTTCACATTTCTTTGACTTTCTTTCTTCAGATGACACCAACGAATACAAGATTAAAAAAAAAGAAAACAAAACAAAAAGGCTAATTAACTCTCTCAAAGTTTGCAATACAACATGATGGAGATCAAATTGTTTTCGCAGCATCTTATAACGATTTTTTTTCTCCCTTATTTTGTTGGTATTATGTGTGAGCATGCTTATCACTGAAAGAATTCGTTCCTATATGTATTGTGTAATCATAAGTGAAGAGAGATAAAACGTCCCTGGAAATGAGAACACACCCCCCCCCAAAAAAAAACCCCAAAACCAAAAAACAAAAACAACAACAACTTATTTCGGGTGTATAAATTGTTATTCTTGGATAGATACATTATATCATCATTTCATAAAAAGTTTATACATATTCAGGGATCAAAACTTTCGTATTTCAAATACTATATTACAGAGTTTTCCAATGTAACAGAACTAGCAGGAGGCAGATGGATGGACAGATGCATAGATAGAGGATAGATAGTGAGGTGATTTATTGTCAAGATTTGTTCACATTATTATAAAGGCTGAAAAGTTCCAAGATAGGCAGCATGCAACTTTGAGATACTTGCATGCCCCTAGCTTAGCTCAACCCAGAGTTAAAACTCCTCAGAACCAGGGAATACAGTAGTGTAATTCTCAGACAAATGCTGAAGCCTCGAGATGCTTAGGGGCCACTGGTATTAGTCTTGGAGTCTCAGGGTCAGAGAGCCTGGAATTCTGACGTGCAAATTCAGAGAAAATAGAGTATTCCAGCTCCAGGAGAGAGAAGACCCGAAGATTACTGCCTGGTGCCTGCCCACACTGACAAAGATCTTAGCAATTCAGTCTGCAATTCATACTCCAATCTCTCCTTGAAATAGCTTCACAGACATGCCCAGAAATAACACTCTGTGGTTTCTCTAGGTGTTACTTAAGGCAGTAAGTTTGACATGTAAATTCAGCCCTCACCTCAATAAATGAGTTGAAATGCCAATAAATAATGTTCCATTTTACTTCATTTATTGCATACCATGGGAATGAGAATGGGACGTTTATTATTCAAACTCTGGATTCCAGTAAAACTTGTGTGATGGTATTATATGACATGTAATAGATTTTACATATTTACTCCTTTGTTATTTACTTATCTATTTAATGGGCCATTATTCATTTAACTACTGATCATGGAACTTTGCTACAGTGGAGGACAACTTTTGTTTTTCAATTATGAGAGAAAACAGCAGTTCTTTTAAAAAAAAATTAGACCTATTTCCAGACCATTTGTATATTTTTAGGGAATCTTCTTCAGAAAACATTCTTTTTTTGTTAATAAATGTATTTATATTTAAAGTAAATTTGTGTGTGTGTGTGTGTGTGTGTGTGTGTGTGTGTGTGTGTGTGTGTATGGTCCTGGGATTGAGCCCAGGCAAGCACTCTAGTTCTGAACTACATCCCCTTATCTTATTTGATTAATTTTAATCCAACAAATAATAGCTAAATATTTACAGGATACAATGTGATGTTTTCATGTATTTATAAACTATAAATTCAATTAAGTTTATTAATAAATATATTATCTACTTCATTAATTTATTATGGTCCTAATAAAAACATTATAATCTATTTGTATTTATTTATTTATTTAATTTTTTGGTGCCGGGGGTCGAGCTCAGGGCCTAGTGCTTGGTAGGCAGGCACTCTAACCACTGAGCTAAATCCCCTAGAATCTAGTTTTATACATTAAGTATATTATCACTAACTCTGATCAGCCTGCTGAGCAAAAGTTCACTGCAAGTTTTTCTTCCTCTGCTCTTCCCTAACCACTCTGCTAACCAGTTTTCTGCCCTCTCCTCCCAAGACATCAGATATGTTTTTGAAGTTCCACAGATAATATATTCACCTTTCTGTGCCTAGCTTCAAATCGGACTCTCATCATATCATAAAACAAACTCAAAATGCATAAAAGATGTAAATATAGGACTTGAAATGCTAAAGCTACTAAATGAAAATGCAGGAGAAACAGCTACAGGACATTGACCTGAGTGATGCTTTCTGATAGGACTTGAAAAGTACAGACAACAGTAGCCAACACAGACAAATGAGATTGCATCAAACCACAAAGCTTCTTTACAGCAGAGGAAGCAGTAGATTAAGGAGGCATGCATGAATGGAGAAATAATATGCGTAAACCATACACTCAAATAAGGTTCCAGTAGAAATATAATGAATACATATTTCTCAAAAAGAGGTACAACTTATGCAAGTTGTTCTGTCTCACAATCTATGCACGTGAATCGGTGCCAATGAGCAGTAGGACACAGCACACAACAAAACTGCTTCACATCATGTAGACTGTGAAATTAAGAAAATACTAGTAATGTTGCTTACTGGGTTACATAATATGAAAAATTTATCATGAATACTCTCTCAATTGGAGCATTTAAATTCATTTGCTATTTTGTTTACTTTCTTTCAAGACTTTAGTTGTCTCTTTTCTCCTTCCTGTATGATGGATTGTCTCAAAAGCGGAGAGATTTTTAGGACCATACCTGGAGTTAATTTTCTCCTCATATCAAATGGAGCAAACAAGCAGCACTGACTCTTGATGTAGCATTCGCTCACAGCCTCGTGCTACAGGGAAAGAATTACAAGCATGGTAATTCTTTCCCTGAACCGTGTCTTGCCTTGGACAAGCCTCAGACTGTGCTGATTCCGCCCTCCTTTAGAAATGTTCTGGCCTTGAGTCAGTCACAGGTCATTAGCTAGACTCTCTTTCCCTGTTGACTCAGGATGGTTGACAGGGTGTTACCCTAACAAGTGTAATTTACAGAGAGAAGGCAGATTTCTGAGGTTTGTAATTGTACTGATAACTTATATTCCAAGCTCATTGTGAGAACAGTATTGCATGTGTCTTTAGGAGTGATATTATCGATCAGATCATTAAAGTTTCTGCTGACCTTCTCATCTACCTTTCATAATTAAAGAGGTCCCTCCATGTGATCTTCTAAATTACAGAAAACAGTGTACCACAAGTGACTGACAGTTTCTCCATTTGACTGTGTATGGGCTTGTATGCTAACTGACCCCCAGCAGACCTTTAAAGTGACTGTCACCTTGGGAAGCATGTTCTTAAAGTCCACAGAGTGGAGACAGCAGTAAAGTTAGAACAAAACGAGGGTTGGAACAGATCAGCGCACAGTGTACTCATGTACAGAAAGAGCACAGTGAATCCCGTTCATTTATGTAATTGAAAAGTGTTGATAATTGTAATAAAAACCTGCATGTAATTGAAAAGGTCTTTTCAAAATAACATTACAAAGATTGTTTTAAACATACACTTATATGCTTTGTTACAAGTATATATTCTCTAATAATGATGGTAATCTATAGCTAACAGAAATATCACTATTTTAATCAAAACTTTTCATATGAAATTTACCATATGTAATTTATAATAAAGTTTTAAAAAAATAAAATAATCCCTAATATTTTATGATAATACTGCAGCCGGTAGTGAAAATTAGAACATAAAATGTCTGCAATTTACGTTTGAGGTGAAAGAAAACTTTTAAAAACATAAAATAGTAAGTTCTACATGTACAATTGCTTGCAACTGGCCTTATTTCACATTTTGGAGATCATGCCATTTAGTGATTACTGCGATCAAAACAGGAGATTGATGCTGAAGAATCCCTCCCCAAATGTTATTATTTAAATCTAAAATGTCCCCCAAAAGCGTCCTGTTCTGCGATGGGGCCTCGTCAGAAAGGGGCAGGTCACGGGGGTATGGCCTAGAAGGATGTGTTCTTGTTCCTGACCCCATCTCTCTCTCTCTCTCTTTCTCTTTCTTTCTCTCTCTCTCGCTCTCTCTCTCTTTCTCTTTCTTTCTCTTTCTCTCTCTCTCGCTCTCTCTCTCTTTCTCTTTCTTTCTCTTTCTCTCTCTCTCTCTCTCTCTCTCTCTCTCTCTCTCTCTCTGTGTTTCTTGATCGCCATGGGTTAGGCAGTCTTCCTCCTCCATGCCTTCCCAACATGTACGTTGTTTCTGCCTTGGAACAGTTGACTATGGATTGATTTTGTTAATTAAACCATGAGATTAATAAACCTCTCTTAGCTGGGCATAGTAATGCACACCTGAAATCCTAGAACTTGGGAAACTGAGGCCAGCCTGGGCTACATAGTGAGTTCAAGGCCACCCTGAACTACATAGCAAGATTCTGTCCCAAAACAAGCAAACAATCAATCAATCAACCAAACAAAAACAAAATAAAGTGAAAATGTCCTCCTTTAAATTGTGGTTGTTGAATATTTTGTCCCAGTTATAGCAAAGTTACTAGGATGGATTTTGGTACCAGAGAAGTGAGGTATCTGCTGTCACTATCCCTGATCATGTGGTTCAGGAGGTTTTAGAACTGGTTTAGGGGAGGAGTTTGAAAAGATTTGGAGATGGCAAGAGGAGAAGCCCAGAGGGTTGTAAACAGAGCTTGATGTGTGATTTTGGTCAGAGCTCAGAAGAAGATCAGAGCGCAGACAGGAAAGTGGATGGTAAAGTGCAAGCTCAGGACATTTCAATTGAGAACAAAGACTAAATTGGCATTTAGACTACAGCTCATGTGTGTACATGCAGGCAGAAAATTTATCTACACTTTGACTAGGTACCGATACTTTGTTGGAGATTGAGTTTAATAACAGTAAACTAACTGACCTGATGGAAGAAATTTTAAGGGGGACCAATGTTCAGGCTGTGGCATGGGTGGCTTGCTTTTTGTCACATCTACAATGAGAATCAGGAGAAAAGAAGCAGAGTTGAATAAGAAAGCGGGGTGGGGGGTGCTGCAATGTTGGGGCCATGGGACTGTGATTCCTGAAATGATTAGCATTTAAAAGAACCAAGTACTTGTATCAGGACAACAGAATGATGGCTTGAAAGCATCTCATGAAAGAATCTGCAGGACCCCACACATCAAAGGTGCAAACAAGCAGAAGTATAAATCTCCCATTTTAAAACAGAGCCTCTGGGCCCCATCCTGAAGAAGGAGCACCCAGGGAATTAATTCTCTAGGAATCATTTCAGTATGTGCAACCATCCAGACAGCCAGAAACTACTGCAACCATAATCCAAGGGCACCTAGCTAATGCTTAAGCTATGGCGGAGCTTAGTGTCATTCATGTATAGATGGTCTTAAAGGGATATAGAATTGAGGAGTTGTGGGGTCACGGGGGTTTCTACACAGATTTCAGAAGGAGACCAGAGAGGCAGTGTGTCCCCAGACAGAACAGTGTATGAACCTGTGAAAGTAAAGCTGAAAGTGCAGTGGAGACTGCAGGAAGTTGGAGATACCAGGACTTTCCATTGTCAGTTGAAGAAAGCTGCTGGCAATGAGTGAAGCCCGCCTAAGAGAGAGGCTACGTGGGTTGCACCACGCAAGATCATGGGGACAGGGATGCCCAGTGCCCTGGGAGTTCACCTTCACCACAATTTGCCTCAAGTGCTGGACACGGAGTTACAAGATTTAATGTTTGCCCTTTTGGGTTTCGGTCTTGCTCTGATCCTATTATTTTCTATCCCCCTATTTCCCTATTTCTCCCTTTTGGAATGGGATTGTTTACTCTGTGCGATTTTATGTTGGAAGTATTTAACTTTCTTTTTCTTTTGAGTCTGACAACTAAGAGTTTATCTTGAGTCTCAGAAGATATTTTGGACTTTTGTTTTCCAACCGTGCAGAAAGTGTTAAGACTTTGGAGACTCTTAGAGATGGATATGAGCCTCAATTTTGAGGATGGGGGTAGAAATGATTTGAATCTAAAATGCTCTCCCAAATCTCATGATCAGAGGTGGGGCCTCATCTGAGGGAGTATATCACTGTGAAGATGATGTAGAAGGGTGTATTTTCTTTTCCTGCTGCGCTCTCTCTCTCTCTCTCCCTTCTCTCTCTCTCTCTCTCCCTCTCTCTCTCTCTCTCTCCCTCTCTCTCTCCTCTGCTTCCTGGCTGTCGTAAATTAAGTGGCATTACTCCACCTTGTCTTCTACATGACATTTCTGCTTTGTAGAAAGGGAACCGTGAACTAAACCACGAGCTAAAATAAACCACATCTCCTTCAGGTTGGTGCTGGTGGTTGTTGACTGCTGTGTCCCTGTGGTGAGAAAGTGACTCGTACACCCTACCTGGGTAGCACACACATCTTCAGAACAAGCAGTTATCATTAGATAAAAATGAAGTACTCAAGCTATGACCAAAATTGAGGTCTCGAAAGCTGAGTCAGTAAGTACATTTATATATTTCACATAAAATAAAACCTTTAGAATATCAAATTATATATACATATATACATTCTATCTTCTAAAATATTTTTTAAGGTTATGCATAATAGGACGAAACAGATTGCAGTTAAGTGGGCATGGGACTATACCTCTTTAGTGTAAAATAAGGTTAAATTAAAATAGTTTCTTCTCTGTTGATAAATAAACATGATAAACTCCTACTGCAGGAGAAGCTATAGTAAATGAGGCTCTTGGTAAAAAGTTAAACAATGCTAAAATATTTAATGAAAAATTATTTTTCTTAGACATTTATCTAATTGCATAATAATCCAGCTCTCTTCTTCTATCCTAAAAGCTTTCATAATTTAAATCGACAAACTTGAAATATGATATAATAGTAAGACATACAGGAGATATTCTGTGCATAGGCCCATTTATTTGATATATTCTAGTATTGTTTATGCAGTCATATATTCAAAGGCCACGTTAAAGCAATTAGCTAAGATTAATTTTGCACAGGCATTGTACATTTTAAATAAAGACAAGACTTTTGGGGAACATGCAAATTTATGCAAATAACATACAAAGTGAAGAACAAGAATGTATATTCTTTATTGGTTACTTAGTAATATTCTTGCAGCTCTCAAAAATCTAAGAAATTAAGAGAAAAGGATGCTGTATGCTTTCTACTCATAAACAGATATTTATCAAACTATGGAGTTTTCAAAATTTGTTTTCCAAAATAAGATTTATCATCCATCTTGTTGTTATTAACTTCCCAATAATTTGTGATCTTGATTTTGTTTCTCATTCTCCTTCCCATTTTATGAAAAGTACACTTCGATGTGGGCCCAGCATACCTTTTGGAAAACTGCAAAGGATGCGTTAAAATTGTCCATAAATTTCACCCTAATAGTACAGTTAATAAATTCCTTTTTCAAATATTTGTTGGATTGAGTACAATAATCAAAAGAATATGATTAAACTACTGAGCAGTTTAATGTGGAGGGACGAACAGACTAGACATTGACTTTCTATGGACAGTATGATTATAGACATGATTGAGACATGTCTAAGAAATTAGTAAAGCACACTTTCGGGTGTGTTCCTAGAGATGACTGGATCGAAAGAGCTCTTTCTTTCTCATTTTGCTTCTTGGGGGTCACAAAAAGAGCGTCTTTTCTCCATCACACCATCTTACCATGTTGGTCCTACTTTGGAAACAGTTGTCTGTAGACTGGAACCTTTGAAACCACAAACTGAAATCAATCTTCCGTCTTTTAAGTTGAGTATTTCTACCTCTAATCACAGCAACAGAGATCTGAAAAGTACTATAGAAGCAGATTTCAATTACTGTGAGAACTGAAATAAAAGTTGTCTAGTACATTGTAGTATATGCATACAGGCAAAATGTGTTAGCTGCTACATAAATGTCTATTGAAAGAAGAATCACTGAAATAGAACTTCGAAAGGATTTCCAAAAGTACTTTCCTTCCAAAAGTTTTACAAAATGCAAAAATTTTCACCATTCTATTTTTAGAACTGTTTTGTTAACAATTTGAGAAATATGTATTAAAAAAAATGGCAGAATATTGGAAAGAATAGTGAAATTTGTGGTGTTGTAATTCGTACTATCTCCCCAGGAGCCTGAAAATTCAACTCTCACATCTCTGATAGTTGCCAAAACCAGTTTAACTGCCCCTATAAGAGACCAAATGAATTTCAATTACTTTCAAGCTGCATACGCAGAGAAGGGTTGTACCTGACCTGCAGTCTCAGTGAGAGACTTCTTTCTTCGGCTTCTCTTTGACCTTACTCAGTATTTTGTCTATGAGGATAGTTATTCACAAGACTTTGGTCAAAAACAAACAACAAAACCCACAAAAAGTATTTTTTTAATATTTCAACTGCTTAAGGTGACATTTCCAGAAAAAGTATAAAAGAAACTGAATTGTTTTCTTTTTAAAAAACAAAACCTGGAAGATGAAAGGAAAATAGACAAGTTCCAATAGCTTGAATGTATTTCTGGAACTCTAGAAGCCCCAGGATTTGTTTCTTGGTTTGTTTATTTGCTTTTAACATCTGGCTGCATTTAACCTTCTGTATAAGGAAGGGGTGAAAGCTCAGAAACATTTGGAAAGTCTGTTTGGATGGTAAAAGTGTGCCCCAAGTCACACAGAAAGTTCCTCACTGAGTACAGACTTACTCATTCAAAGCACTGAAGTAAGTCTGAGGTTCCTCACGTGGTCACCACCTTGGCTGCAGGCCACCAAAAAAAAAGAAAAAAAAAAAAAAATATATATATATATATATATATATATATATATATATAATTAGTCCAGTAAGGTTATTAAACAAATAAGCACAAATCACAGCAACAAACGCCAAGGGTGGGATTTGAGTTGCAATATTATCATATAATAAATCACTTTCATATTGTATTAAACATCAAGTTTTCAACAAAAACTTACAGGACAGATGTTAGAAAGTGTGGCTGACACAGAAAAAATAAAAGTCAAGGGGAATGAATATTCTTTAATGATATCCTGATACTGAATTTGTAAGACAGAGACTAAAACAATTTTTGCAAATATGTCAAAAAGCTAGAAGATATTATGTCTAAAAGAAAAAAAAAATAAAGAACTACAGGAAATTATGTGAAATCACTCTACTGAGAAAATAACATAGGTAAAATTTATTTTAGAAAGTTAAATAGAACTAAATACAGTCTGAAGTAGAAGCTCTGATGTATAAAGTTAAAAAGAAAATGGAATGAAATTTTCACTACAGCAGCTCAACAGCAGATTTGAACCAGAGTCAGAATGAATCCCCAAACAAAAGAAGATCAACTGAGATTTTCTCATCTGAAAAACAGAAAGAAATAAGAATAGAGAAAAAGAAAAGCACCTTAGCTTTGCGCAATACCGTGATGCTTACCAACACACAAACAGCAAAATTCATGGAGGAGACAATAAATAAGGGGAAAATATTTGCAATAACATGGCTGTATTTTTTTCATTTTGTTGAGCAACTTTTATGTACATCTAAAATGCTTTCCATACCAGAAGGATGAATTCAAAGAAACAAAAACCTCTAACATTGTAGACAAATAGTCAAATATGGGAGACAAAGACCAAAAAAATTTTTCTCAAATGTAGCAAAAAAAGGCTTTGTGAACTTTATCTCCCTGTACATCTATTATTGAGAAAAGAATCAATAAATACATACATATACAAAAATACAAAATTTATAAGGAGGAGAATTATAACTTCTTCTAAGAAACATTCAAGATATTTTTAAATACCTGACATTGTTTCTTCTTCAATGGCTAGATCAAAGAGAGATTGAAGCATTAATCAACTTACCTTACATTCAACAATTTCGGAATTCACCTTAGTTTACTCTGGCTTTTCCTCTTGAATAACATTCTATTTAATTAGATACTTTTGTGCGCTCTTTGGTAATTACTCAGAAAGTGGCAAAGAAAATGAAAAACAAGTAACTAACATGTTTAGAAACACAAAAAGAAAATGCATTTCTTTCAGAAAAGTATTCTACTAGACTAAAAATGGAATAATACATTGAGATTCGAAATTTTTTTCCTATTACCTGCAGTTGCTATTTTTCATGGTAAAAAGGTTTTGAATTAGGCTATAATATCATAAGCAGCAAGAGACTCTCTCAAAAGTATCTGAGAGCTATACAACATGGAAATGGACTCTAAACATAACATTTAGAAAATAGTTGCTTTCCTCCAAATGGAACAGAAATACATCCACCTTTTCAAGATATACTGCATTAGACATTCTCACATTTCACTTTGAGAAAATTTTCTTTTACAGCTATATATTTGAGTTTCCTTGAAGCTAAAAAATGAGAGTATTCTATATATTGAATAAATGGCCAATTATTGAGCCATCTGTGACAATTCAGTGGACATGCACACTGGAAACTGAACCTCAAATCTTTTTCAGGGCAGGTCTTCCTATGAAAAGTGGAAAGAAGTTATACTTTCTGTCAATGTTCTTATTCTTAAGTGCAGAATTCTAAGCACAGAGTAATACAGTAGAAAACTGCATGCACAACTTGAGAAAGACCTGGACATCACATACCAGGGAGTTTCAAAAAACAGAAAATTATGATAAAATGATAAGTACATATATTACTTAAATTTATATATTTTAGCAGTATCATATCTAGATTACAAAAATATGTCCATTAAGGTACCTTATCTTCAGAATGGTTAATTACCTTGAAATCCAAATATTCACTTCTAGGAGAGAAAAGCAGACTGTTTTCTACCCATCGGAAAAGTGTACTTAGAAACAACATGTATTTTGCAATGTTGACATTTATCCTCCTTACATGATGATGTTGCAGACAATTCTCAAGATGTTTTCCAGTAATTGGGCTGTATTAGCTGAAGTAGAATTTGTCACTACCACTTAAAAGCTGTAATAGTTAAATTTTGATGAATAGAACATCACCAAACGTAATAACTTACCTCTGCTTTTCTGGATTTTGAGTTACTTTGCATCATAGCTAATGAGATATATAAATATAATTAATGAAAAAAATCTCTTAATTACATCTGTGTGTAAACATGCTTTTGCTTAAGATTGATATTCAGTAATTAAATTTATAATTAAGATAAATAATTCAGATTCATTCATGACAAGACATAACTCTTCCACAAAAACAAAAATTCCCTCTGCTTTTGAGATTTCCATTTCAAAAAAAGATATTGAATTAAATTATTCATACCATTGTGTTATTATCAGTGCCTCTAAGAAGCCGCTGAATGTTTATATTTCACTAAATATTTATATTCTTATGTGAAAAATGAACATAAGCATATATTTTCATGTACACATTGTGAAAAATCACACATCACATTTTAAGAATTCCAGATTTATATAACCTTCAAAATCTCTTCAAATTTTTCAAATTCTTAAAGTTATGTGTTTATAAGTACTCTGTCTCTTCTATTAAAGCCATATAAGTATAAATTTGTCTGTGGATCCCCCATCATCTGCCAAGGCACATTGTCTATTTGTTCAAATAGTAGTAGCCTTCATTTGGGTTTTATTTCATCAGAAACTCAAGAAAACAGAAGTGCTTCAGCACAAAAGTGATAGTTTTAAAGTGAAAAATGACTATATTGCATGGTGTATTAGTCACTTTTACATATCTGGGAAAAAATACTAATTTCCACAATTTAAAGGAGAGATTGAATTTGGCTCATGGTTTCAGGGGATTCAGTCTATGTTCGGCTGGTACCATAGGCTGAAAATTCCTGCTGGAATGACTTGGCACAGCAAGGATACCGAGTTCATTGTGGCCACGCAGGGAGACATGGGAACAGTATCAGAGACCAAAGGAGAAGGGTCCAGACATAGACCTGGAAGTCCCCCTCCATGGTTCACCAAGACACACCCAAAAGTGTGCTTTACCAATTTGCTAGACTTGTCTTCATCAAACAGACATATCCAGGTTAACAAACATTAAAATAGAGTAACACCCTGGAAAGATGAACACTAAGCATTTGGCTTCATTTTATATTTTGAATAAATGATTCTCAAACTTTATCCTGTACTGCACTCACCTGTAGACATTCTGACTTCTCAGATTTCTAGTTCCTGTTCACATTTCTATCATAGTCTGTCTGTCGTTAGAAGAGGGTCACAATGTTTGTGTTTCTAATGCCGCCCCAAGTGGTGCCAGCTGTGGTTCAAAACACATAGAAGACTAAAATTACACTTTCATTTACATAAAATCTCTAAATTCAATGATAGAAATGAATATTGAGGACAAGTTTCCTTTTGGTTTCTTTTTAATTATGAAACTACTTATTCTCTGAGCTTGTGTAGGAAATTAAAATAATTTACATTTATTGGATTAATTTTATCATCACTACATACTTCATTAGAATCTGATTATTTACTAAAGAGTTCAATATAGACACATGCATTGAGATCGGCCAGAGAAGATAGACAGACTCATCCCTGCCATATATCATTATGTTGGAAACACAACGTAGACCGCGATCCTTACTCCACACTGCTGCAGAATAACTCTACAGTAAGAGGCCATGCTGTGGGAGTTGATATACCTAATGTTCCAATATCTGTATTAATTACCCTTAAATAAATATATGTTCAAAAGTAATTAAATTATATATAGAGTTTCTGTGCTACTTAAATTTCTAACATTATTTTTACTAGGTGTTTTAAAATATTTTTGCTCTTAATTACAATATATCTATTGTGTAATTGAATGCTTTAAAACTCTAATCAATAAAGTCATTCCTCCTTTAAAAAAATGCACATTTTTAAGTGGAATAAATCAGACACACAAGTTTAAATATCACATGATTTATCTTATATAAGAAACTCAAAGTACACATGAAGAGAAAAATAAAAGATGGATAAAGAGAAGAAGGGAGATCATTTTCAGATGGGAAAAGAAACAAGAGTGGAGGGAGAGGAGAGGGCAGGAAAGGGGCAGGAAAGGAAAACAAATCATTTTTAAAGAGACAATTGAACAGAAAGTGTAAATAAAGCTTTTGCAAATAGGAAAAGTAACAACAGTTGGAGGGAGAATGAAGGGATGGGAGGGGCAAGAGACAAAAAAAATTAAGATGTGTTATGTACAAATCCCTGACCATAAATGTAACTATTATGTACTGCGTACATGTACCAACTTTAAAAAAGAAAAGAAAAAATGATCTGTAGATCTTCCCATAAATGTCAGGTGATTAATTATTTGGCAATAAGGGAAATCCTACCTGGCATTGTCTAATGGTGAGCAGAAAGGAGAGGGTTCAAAGCCTTAGGCTGTGGTACCAGACTTAGCTTCTTCATTAACAAGTCTAAGTTGTATGACCTTGGATAAATTGCTTATCTTACCCATGCATGAAATATAGTTGATTTTTTTCCTCATGATTAAATGTATATGTGTAAGCATCTTAAAATAATTTCTGTGTGTCAAATAGAAAGCATACTATGCATTCAATCATGACTATTTGCTCTTTACAAATCAGAAAATAAACCTTTTTTGGTATTTTATAATTTATCTTCTAGTAGCTAACTTACAGCAGGATTCATGGAGGATGTTGTATTATTGTTTTTATTTTTCTTTAATGTTTGTTATAATGGTGAAATCAATCTTTATAATGGGTTGAAATGATTTTTAGACAAATAGAACTTTGGAGATTTTTAAATCATGTATTTGTTTTATTTGTGTTAATACATTTTCAATATACAGTATATCATAAATACATATTTTCAATGAATTCATTTTTAAAAAACCAATAAAAAAGTTTTGAATAGAGGGGCTGGGGATTTAGCTCAGTGATTAGAGTGCTTGCCTTGTAAGCACAAGGGCCTGAGTTTGATCCCCGGCACCACACACAAAAAAAATAATAATAATAATAATCACAATGGAGTCATTCACCAGAAGAGACCAAGAATAGCAAAAACAATTCTGGGCAACAGGAATAAGACAGGGGGCATCACAGTCCCTGACTTGAAATTGTATTATAAAGCTTCTGTGATAAAAACAGCATGGTACTGGCATGAAGACAGACCCGAGGACCAATGGAACAGGCTAGAAGATGCAGAAATAACTCCAAACACACTCAAATATCTCATCTTCGACAAAGGGGCCAAACATCCTCACTGGAAGAAAGATAGCCTCTTTAATAAATGGTGCTGGAAAAATTGGCTTACCACATGCCGAAAACTAAAACTAGATACATGTCTCTCACCATGTACTAAACTAAGATCAAGTGGATCAAAGACCTAAACATAAAAACAGAAACAATGAATCTCCTAGAGAATAAAATAGGAAGAACTCTCGAAGA